>CM060242.1:24319443-24375775 GCA_030555515.1 Acutogordius australiensis
TGAAATTTGTTCCCATAATGCCAATATAACGTTTTTTTATATTAGAATACGACATCAGAAGACTCGAGTCACACTTATAATCATTTGTTAACCAATATCACATCTATGGATATACTATATCCCTTCGTAAATATTTTTATTGTTTTGGGATTCGAAGCAGTTTCAAATTGATTAGAACATGCTTAAAAGCAAAGTGTATTACAGGGTTTTACTATCTAAATAAAAGCTGTCGAGAATGCATTTATTTTGTCAAGTAGGACTTTAAATACTTACATCTCACATCTATATTTAACCACATCCATGGTCACCCCGTGGTTCAGTAGGCGCCCCGAAGCAAATATTGCTTTGGCGCTAGAACTAAGAAGCTTTAAGTAACCTATAGTAATTTTTTCCTTTGGCAGAGATTGCAAATTACCTTAAGGTCTCATAAAGTTTGCCAAACATTCATTAAATTTTGACTTGTTATACTTTAAATGAGCATGAATTGTGTTTTACTTCAAGTAAAACATTCTTTTAAAAAAATAAAAATAATAACAAAAATAGTAGTTTTGACTATTATTCACAATAAAAGGATCTATGAAATCAACTACTATTCTGTAAATCAACCCTGGTCAAACTCTGTAAGCCATATAGAAACATTAATAATTTTTGAAAAATGATAAACAACCATATGAAATTTAAAAACACAAAAATATTTAAAATTATTTATATAAATAAAACAGCTAAAATGTAATCATTAAAATAATATTTTTATATCAACCTAATAAAAAATGGTGTCTTCTACAGGTAGGAGCACAAATTTACCTAAATGAAAAACTTTATATTTTATAACAGATGTAAAATTCAAATTACAATTAATTTAATATAAATTTTTGTTAAGTCTTGAGGTCAAGAAATTAGTCAATTTTAGTAAATGGTGCATTTTTTTGACTTTTCAATAGGTGAAAGATTTTGTTTCGTTTATTAAAAAACAGAAATTATTAAAAAAATTGGCTACAGTGTAAAATTTTACTGCAATCACTTCACCAAGCCTTTGTAGATTGTAAACTTGAGTTATAAATCTGTATTTTACAAAGCTGAGCAAATTTACTTTATCGGGGGATTCAATTGAACATATTAAATAAAACGCTTTTTAATGCGTTCTATCATCGGTGCCTAGGCATGAATGCAAAATGCCTTTGAATAATCATGATTTATAGGTTTTTACACTTATTTTATATAAAAATAAAAACAGACCTTTAAGAAAATTTAAATTATGGAACGTTAGCTTAAACATTTTAAAATACCGCAAAACTGTTTTTATGCATATAAGTTTCATTTAGCATCACATTTAATTTATAGAGTTTAACTATTATTAAAATTCTGCCGAATATCGCAAAAGTCAGAAATATTAGCAATATTTTATTACAAATTTTACCTTATAATATAAATTTTTAATTTATGAAATAGAAATCATTGTTTAAAATTAACATAAAAGCTATTTTTGAGATAGAAATGACTTTGAACAAATTTAGTTTAATTATATGCTAAGTTGTAGTCAACGGCTTTAATAATGTTTTTTTTTGATTATTCTATTAATATTTTTAAAGGCATTCTTTAGAATTTTTAAAAATGATAAAATCAATAATTTAAATAATTCTTTCACGCTAAATTAAATTCAAACATTCAACTTCGACAAATACTTTTCACACCAATATTTAGGTTAGCTCTAATTTTTATCTCTAAGTGTAAATTATGATTCCCTCCTGTCCCCTAATAGGTTGACTTCTATTTAATTCATGTAATCTCGATTAAAATTGAAATTAATTTTTATTATAAATACATTATAGTCTATAATTACCAAATTAAAAAAAATGTGCAGGACTAAAACAACTATATCACTAAAAAAGCAAGCCTTTTTAAGCCTCTATAATATTTGATTGGTGGTGACCAAACAAATTGTGAAAAAAAAACATTAATTAATATTTCATAGCCTATTAGGTTAGTTCACAAAATTATTGAAAAATTAATATTCTATTACAGTTAAATTGAGTAAACTGCTAATGGAAGAATTTAACCGGGCAAATATTTCGTCCAATGTATCGATTGATGTATATATATTCATATATTCAACTGACCATCTAAATGTAGTGCAAAATTTGACAACGCGTTATATGGGGACTGAAGAAGGCAAAATGTAATTTTTGATAATTTATATTTGTGTATTTATGGAAAAATAATTTTTTTCTTATAATGTAGCTAAGGTGCTTTTTCAACTCAAATCAGGCCATGACTAATAGTGCGACTTAGTTGCACCTGCCATCGGTCGAGTTCCGATGATCTTAAGATTTGCCATCGTTAAATACATGAGTTAAAATTAACGGAGGCCTTCGGATTGGGTGTACACTAAGCAACGGAAAAATGCAAAATAAATATATTCAATTTTTTAAATATTTGTTACTTTATAAAAACTTATTTTTTTTTACCTCCTCCACCCCCTTCCTTTTAAAAGGTTTCGATGAATCGAGGCATTTTTTTGTTCGCGAAACGTCGGACCCCCTAACGCCCTTTTTTATTTTTATTGCCTTTTGATGTTGTAGTTTTATAACGGTAATATAATTTAGTTTATAAAATAAAAATTAAATAATTATAATTTAAAATGACAAATCAATTAAAGATTTTCAATTTTTAAATAGATGGGGCCTCAAATTTTGACAGCACGTTTTAGGAAACAATATTTAATTTCTAAATGAGGAAGAAAATTTCATAATTCGAACATTAGATTTCGTATAAATTATGCAACTTTTAACCGCGCTTTAAATATTTGGCAAAATATGATATTAAAACAAATAATATCTAGTCAAGCATAACAGATTATGGGGCTAATTATTCAAAAGCCCAAACTTAATAATATAGAATACATATGAACCTTAATACAGCATCCATTATAAATGAAAGAAGATTAAATTATAATATAAAATGGTAAAAAAAATGCCGGGTGAGTATTTTTTAAAGGCTTATGAGTTTTTTGATGAAAAGGGGCTTTTTTGGATATGCCCTCTTTTAGCAAAAAAAGGGGCTTTTTCATGCCCACATACTCGTGTCACAAAAAACTTTTAAAAAATAAATTTGTTCATTTTTTTTAGGTCTACCTATAGCAATTAATTGCCGAGGTGGCTATGTAGCTGAACCCCTCACGCACTTTAATATTTTTAGAGATTTAAATATCAGAGCGATATAAAATTTCTGATTTTCAAGCTCATAATCCATTTGTTTTCCCCTAAAATAATGTATTGGATTTTAAAACCTGGTATTTATGGCTCGTTTTTAATTTAAACAAGCAAATTACACCTTCTATTAGCACTTAAAGTTTATTTAGAAATTAACGTTTTTATAGGTATATCATCCGTAGATTTTGCTGATATATGATAGATTATGCAAAATCTTATTTAAACATTGTTAACTTTCCCAGAACCATTCACAACTATATGATGTGGATCCTTATTTTGAGACTGTATGGACAACAAATTTCTTTTGGTATATCAAATTTCTGCCAATCTCGGACAATCCAAGAGTTTCAAGTGCCATATGCCGTACTCATGTTTCACACTTTCCTCCGGGAGCAAATGGGAGCGGAATATAACGAAGAAAATGCAAATGCCTTAGTGAGTTAATACAACACCATGGTTTGAAACACTATTTTATGACTCTCTGGAATAGTGATTAAAGTCGAGCCGAAAGCCCGCCTTGCCTTGGTGCCGGCCCCTTTGAAAAAACGGGCATACAGAGTTTTATGTAAACCAAGCTCTTATATCAAGATTTAGGGGTTATACAGAATACAGTTCGCCTCTAATCTATATGACGACACGATCATAGATTATATGGGACAAAGATGGCTACTCGTCCAAAATAAATACGGTATTCAGTATAAAGGATATTGGTGGGCAATTAACATTGACTCAGATGGGAGGAAGGGTTTTTACGAATTGCGGGTTATAAGCAATTTTAGTTTATAGAAAAAATTTAAAATAATTAAGGTATTTTAAATTATTTAATGAAAAACGAAATAAATTTGTGAAAAAGCTATAATTTTTTAAAACATTTTTCTACGAATACAAAATTTAAAAACTTAAAATTTTGAATCAAATAATATTGTTTAGGCTAATTTTTTAAATATAACTTTAAATTAAAATAAAATTCTTTAAAAACTAATTGCCTCACGTTGGTGTTATTTCTGGCGGTAGCAATCTATGTTTTATAAAATTCAATGGACACGAAATATTATTTGTTTAAATATATTTATAGTGTTAATTAGTAATTTAGCTGTGTTAAATATAAAAAATAATTTTATTTAATATTATTCTGTTTTAAAATCTTTTTTTATTTATTAATATATTTTCAAAAAATTTTTAATGTTATACATTGTTTAATAAAAAAATGCTACGGGTTTAAAAATCCCTAAAATGAAAGGTCTGGTCTCTAAAATTTTTCGCATTACACTCAAAAATTTGTTGACCTGTGTTATTAACACACTTTTTTACTTTATTATTTATGGACTTTTATTTATAAATTAAAGGTTTTTTAAGAGCATACCAAATGCTCGAATGCTCGCATGTATATAAGCAATTGCAATTTTTAAGGCATAACAGATAATTCCAATGAAATATAGAATCTTATCATTTAATATGCTCAGAACTAAATAATTTACATTCAATAATTATTTCGTATAACAATTTTGCATCAACTTAAAAGCATTTATGGCAGGAATTTTGTGCTGCTGATTACAATTATGAAATCAGAATATTCTTAAATGCCCTATATTTTAAATTATAACAAAAAACGAGCTTCTTCCAATTTGAGAGCAGTTGCACAATACAATTTAAGGAAATAAAAATTAGTTATTTGAAATAACGAAGAATTCATGAATAAAGTAGGGTATTTGAATTTTTTTTCATTTAAAATAAATTTTTTTTTATTTATATCAAAAATTTTTTTGCATATTCATGTGACCCATCAAAATGGTGACATCTGTTCCGTTTTAAATTTTTTGTCGTTCGCATTTATATACATGGAATATAATTGTTTATAACGCAGGTCAACAATTTTTGAGAGTTATTAAAGCAAACTAAGGTTAAACTTGAATTAAGGATTTTCCAATCCGTTTAACAGTTTTGTAAATTAATTCAGCTATAAACATTGAAAATTATAGAAAAAATGTCAAAAAAACAAAAAAGACTCGAAAACAACAAATTGATTTTTTTTTGTATAAACTGTTAAATTTAAACCTTAAATAATATTTTTATTAAACACCATAATATATTTTGTCGTATTTAAGTTAGAACGCGAAATTCTGTATTATCTAAAATCTTATGTAAGGATATACTAAAAAATTTTATTTAGTTATATTAGATGATAAATATAAGTTACAAGGGATTTTTGTATGAATCAAAAACTGTTAAAATTTTTCAGGGTATTCTCAAGGTCGCAAAATCTTTCAATTTGGTCAAAAAAGGCATTTTTTCGATATGGACGGATCTTAGGAGCCAATAACGATTACGAAAAACGAAAAATATTTATGAGATGAGGCCATCATGGGGATGTATATACTTTTATGTTTCCTTATATTTTTTCTAACATTGATAATTGTTGACCTGTGTAATAAATGACTTAAAAGGTATTGAAAGGATTATGCTTAATCTACGTAGTCATAAAATTCTCTTTATAAACTTTTATTTATAGGGTCAACGAAAGTACCGTGAAATTTTGGAGTTAAAGGACAATGTACGGGAGCAAGTTTTCAATTATATGGTCAACAAGATGCAAATTAACGTTAGTCAAAGTGTTCTTGAACAAACTGTAAGTCCAGTTTTATTAGCTCAATATAGGATACTAAAATTAGTATAAAATGTATCTGCTCTTAATAACACATCCCCCGAGAGTTTACTCTATTAGAGATCTGTTTAAAATTAGATTAATAACATTGACGTGAGGGCCGCTTTTCCAGAGGCAATGGTCGATTTGAATAACTTAAACAAACATTACGAAAAGGTATTTAATAATTAGCTTCTTAACTAAATCTAAACTTGTAAATTATTTGACAAATTAATTTTATTTTAATTTCAGTTGGAAATGAATTCGGAAGATTTCTTTCACAACAATCTCCGCCTTTTGGAATTTCACAAGCTTGAACGAGTAAGAGATACTTTGCACGGGCAAAGGCATAATAGGTATTAATCCAGGCTGAGAATTTGTGATTTAAGATAACATAAATTTTTTTAAATCTTTTAAACATTTTTTGGCTCCTAGGGAATTATTTTTTTAGTTCCGATATGTCTCAATGTGTTAACTAGTTTAATGACCGAATCTTACTTTATGCACATATGGACATAATATGTAATTAAAAGGTAGTAAGTAAATAGTTAATACTTTAGGTAAATTTGATTATCATTCTTCGCTATATGGTTAGGATATAAAAGACAAAAAGTGGAATTTGGGAATAACTCTTTTTAAAAATGTTTAAAATATTCCTCAGCTTGTCTCAATTTTTCTCCCAAAATTTTGGGATAACTATTTTCGCACTGTTGTAAAAGTGAATTTTTAATTTTACATTATTATTGGGAAGTTGGTTTGCTCTTTTCAATTTATGTAAATTTGAATTTTAGATCAAATTCGAAAAGTATACATCCTTATAGGCCAATTCAGCCCCAGCACATCAAATTTTTATAACTCGACTTGTGACTTATCAGCAATAAATGTTCAGTCCGTCGTTAAAAATTAACTTTAGCTCGTCACACTCCTATTTATAAAAATTTTAAAACCAAATTTAATTTATTGAAGACATTATAAGTTAAAAATGTGTCACATTTTATTTCAATTATATTGTAAAAAATTTAAAAGTGTTTTTGTCCACTAGCTATGGCTAGTATAAAAATATGTTCGTCGCAATACCGAATCATAGAAAAAATTAAAGGTTGTAGCGGAAAGAAGTTGAATAAAATACTCTTGCTTCAAATTTAAATAAAAAGTTTTTAGAAAACAAGTAGTGTAGGAGTATATTCTAATTATTGGACGGTCTACAATATATTTTCACAGCGCTATTGTCAGCTGCAAATATTTGCCCTTTTTTCCCTTTTGCTTTCTTTATTTTTTTGCAAAGTTTTAAGAAATACTCTCAAATATCCCAAATCAATGTTTATAATCAATAAATTTTATTTAACATACCTAAAAAATTTAATATTATTTATTATATTCTAATTTCATCCCCTACCTTGTGTTTATAATAACATCTTATCCCTCAACATTATAATGACCTCGACGTAATGAAACTTATAAATCAGGTTATTCATTCAGGAAATTTCTAGACACAAATCCGTCCACCTCACACTTAGAAAGTTTGACATAATCATAAAAATTTTAGCACATAAAAATGAAGATATATCAACAGATTTTGAAAGCAAGATTCTACGACCTAAAGCCGGCCATTTAATTTACCGACACACCCGACAGCTTTACAAAATACCGCTAAAATTCCCAATGTCTTATAAATAAAAATTCTCACGCTCTGCGTTTGCCTGAAACGTTGCAGAATTCACTACGTTTAAAAACACATTTAATTTTTTGATAAATGAAATTACATCCATATCTATAATAATGGATCATTATTTAAAGTCGGTTATACGTAAACCTACCTCAGATATTATAGATTGAGTAGATATTAATAAAACCATCTATTCCGTAGCCTGGAGCATGTTGGAGAGCTGGTATTACAACCCAAGGTTGGTAGTTAACAATTCCATAGCAATCACCGAGCTGGGGAAAGAGAAATCTTAATCAGTGAGCTCTATGAAGGGATTTTGAAGCAGACTAAAGCATTCGTTGGGGGTTCGAATTTGTGCATCGTCTTTTTCCTTCGGAAAATAGAACACATGTTCAACGACTTTGAAGTTATTGAGTGGCCTACTAAGGCCTTATGTTTACAATGTGCATAAACTGGTCTAGGCTAAAAACTTAGGTCCCAGGCGTGCGATCAAATCTTACTTTGAGTGAGTCCCTATACGGATATGGCTATCCTCTATGGGCAAAGGTATGGGGTAACTTTACAATTCTAAATTGTTTTAATAAATTAGATGGAATTTGGCGGTGCATAATGCAGGGGCATTCTATTACGCAGACCATAATAGAATCGGTAAGACTATTTTTTTTAACGAATAATTATATATAGTAATTCCAAAATTAAAAAATTATATAATTTAATTTACGAAATGATATGCATCACCAGCGGATTTTAATCAGGCACCTTAGTCAAAAATTATGGATCCAGCTCAGACTGGCTATTTTTTATAATATTTTTATTACACATTAGGGCGCATTCCAGAGTTCATTAATTTTTCGGTAAAATTTTATAAATTTTTTAAATATGAACATTATGTTTTGACATTAAAAAATTTAAATCCATTGTTTTTTACAATAATCTTTATATATATATGTATATTAATAACTTTTTAAAATTTATAGTTAAATTCATATGAACATAGCTAATAACCATTTCAAATTCACTCCTATAAAAATTCTAACGTTCAAAAAATTCTTTAACATTAAAGCAATATTTTTTTTTATAAAATTTTTTTTAAAAATTATACACAACGAATAAACTCTAACCACGACCTTATGCATTTGCATTATTCATTAAATTCCATATAATCATAGCTTTAATTGCAACATGTCTTTCATAAATTTACCATTTAAAAAATGGGACTATATAACAATAATAAAATGATAAATAGATGCTTATTTTTAATTTAGGCCAAAAGTGGGCCCAGTCTTGTCTAAAAAATGGTAATTTAAATTTTTTCTTAATGCAGCTTATTGAATAGAGGCTGCAGCCTGGTAGGGTCTACTCCTATTACGAATATTTTATATATCATTATATTTCCATAATTAGGTGACGTTTTATTAATAAGCCACCCCCTAATTTTAGTTAATACAACTCTATTTATTAAACATATTCTTACATTTCTCAGAATTACTTCCTGGATTATTTCAATTACCTTTTTGGAGTTTCCAAGAGATCAAGTATTTCAAAGATACATTTATTTCACAGGTCAAAAATTTTTTGAGAGTTATGAGTTTACAACAGAGATCAAACCTGCCATCTTAGGGAATATCAAATCCGTTTACCTTTTTTTGAAAATTTAAAAAAAAAAGGTTAAAAAACCAAAAAGATTCAAAAACAAAAATAAATGGAAATTTTATTTTTGCATATTCAAAATAGTTAAACTGTTAAATTTGTTATAGCTTGAAAAAGGTTTATTGTATTTATATATTGTTTATCTCATTTAACAATAATATAAAATAGGCTTCTTTTCATAATTCTGCAACAACTTGCTTCTTCCAATCCAGCACAACTTGTTTCTTCCAAGATTCCCCAACAAACATTTGTTGTAGCGCAGAGCTACAACAAAGGAATCAGCTGTAATCCCGTATCCTTTCACGAGGATACGCCACATCTCCCCTTTAAAATCCTTGCCCAATAGTTGCAAATAAGCGGTAAGCATTCATCATCACGTTGTTGATGACAGTCGTGGCCCGTCGTGCAGTTCAAAACAATTAATTTGCATATGTTATTATGTGCATAATTTGTTATAATTATGCGTACAGTTATAATACAATAATAAAAAAATTAGACCATAGACAGAAGAAAAAAATTGAGATCTTATGCTGATCCTTGCCCCCCTTTTTTTCTATTAACTATATCAAGGGTGCCCAAAATTTTTTTCTTAATTTAACCTATTTATCATTTTATTTAACTACCCAAAAAACTATCTTAATATTTTAGGCTAAGCATTAGGTATCCTCAACTCGTCTACGGAGGAGACCTCTACCCAAAAATTCCAAAATACCCCAAAAAAATTATTAATTATTTATCTTTATGCTTTTTTTATTTTATTCCTTACACTTTTTCCCAATAATTAATTTTTTTACCCTATTTTGGTAATCAGGTAGAGATAATTAACACCTACTGCCTACCCCCTTTTTTATACAAAAATAATCTCAAAAGCCAATAATAAATATTTCAAAACCCTCCAATTTTATTTATTTCTTTTATAACTTTTTTTTTTTATCCAATCCCCTAATTTCCTCCAATCATTATTTTAAACACCATTTTTTTACTTGTTTCTAAATACCCTTTTTTGGCCAAATTTATTTTTTTTAAATCCTGTGTGTCCTATTGCCCCCCCAATTAACTTTCCTTGATTAAACAGTTATCAATTTTTCAACTCTTGTCCATGGTCCCTTATAAAAAATGATACACAAAAAAAATTTAAATACAATTGTTATATATATTAAATAATATATTATGTTTGTTCAAAATTTTAAATAGCCATTAGCATTTCTTTACTCAAAAAAAAATGTATACAAATTAAGTATAATCAAATTTAAAACTTAATTAAAAAAAATATTATTTTATAGAAAATTTGTTAAACATTAACACATAGACTTTGTATCAAAATTCACAAACTTAATAAATCAACTAGTTTTGTATATCTAATATGCTTATAAAACTTGTACTCTGGATCAAAAAATGTTTTTACCATCAACAAGTAATATTACTGGTTTTCATCAGATATCTGTAAAATTGCCTTTTCAGATTGTACACGTTGTGATGCTCTTTATTATTTTTTTTTAATTAATTCATTGTTGGCATTGCTTTCCCAAAAACTATTGAGGCCAGTAAGAGTTTCTTAGATTTTACCAATTATGTTTGTGTCAATATATAAAATCTGCCCAAAGGTCAAAAACTATTGCTGTAGATCACAATTTGCAGGTCTAATATGTGCTTTATTAGTTTTTAATTATGCTTTTTTGTTAACCATCCTGTATCTTCCTATGATGGATTTTATTAGCTTTCAATTATATCACATTGAATGTATCTTCCAAAAAATATCAGATCACAATTGTAGACAGTTTGTTTAGATGTGTATAATTTTGCCCAATTGAATATCTTTTTGATTTGTCAACAATACCAGTAATTTCACTTACCATTATTTCATGAAAGATTAATTATTTTCAACGTATTGAATTCATCATGGTGATCACAAAACCAAAATTTGCAATAAATAAGTGTTGGTCTATATAATATCAATTCTCCAGCAGGTAAGGTGACTGCGCCATTTGTTATATTTTGAAAAAGGTTTATTGTATTAATATGTTTTTTATTTCATATAACAATAAATATTTGCTTCTTCCAATCCAGCACAACTTGCTTCATCCAAGATTCCCCAACAAGCCTTTGTTGTAGCGCAGAGCTACAACAAAGGAATCAGCTGTAATCCCGTATCCTCTCACTAGGATACGCCACAAAATTGAAACTTCAAATAATATTTTTATTAAGACCCGATAATATATTGAGTCATATTTAAGTTTGGACGCGAAATATTTTGTATTATCTAAATGCCGATGTAAGGGCTTGATATATTCAGAAAATTTATTTTGTATTATTTTTGTTAAAAATATAAGTTACAAGGAATTTTTATATGCAAAAAAGATTTTTTAATTTTTTCTTTTTTAGAGTATATTTAGATCTGTCAATTCGGTCAAAAGAGGACATTTTTTGTTATAAACGGATCTAAGAAGCCAAAGACGGAAGAAACTAAGAAAAACGAAACATATATGAGATTAGGCCATCATGGGGATGCATTCTTTTATGTTTTCATAATAATCACGTTTCTAACATAAATATTTGTTGACCTGTGTTTTATTATAGTGCTGGCCACTATAAATTGGCCAGTGTCAGAAAAAAATGATCATTATCACATATTATGTGGCCATCTACCACTATTTTTTTGATCGCGGTCACTAATAAAATGATCAACAATAAAATGATCACGATCACAATTAATTGGCCAAGATGATGATTTCATGATAAATATCACTAAATTGTGTGACCATTTAGCCACAACATAGGGATATTTAAATATCATGAAAACATCATCTTGGCCATTTAATTGTGACATAGATCATTTAAATCGTGATCTTTTTATTTGTGACAACGATCAAAAATAGTGGTCGATGGCCACATTTTATGTGGCTATAGATCATTCTTTAAACATGTGCCACTTTATTGTAGCCAGCACTGTAACCAAAAGGCTCTTTTTAAAAAACAGCAAATATAATGAGTAGGCCGAGTCATAATGACACGTCATGGTTTAAACTATATAAGTTATGATATCCACTTAACTCTTGTAGTGTAACTTTTAATTCATCCCTGTAATCGTGTGTTAATAAATAATTATTCTAATAGGTTTATGAATATGTTTTGTATTAATGTTCACAGGGTGGCTTTTATTCATTTTTTTAGAGCGATCAAGACATAAGTATAAGTGTCTAAACGAACGCGAGGAACAAACTACGTTTAGAGTAGGGATCAAATTTGGGGCTCGCCCGGCCCGGTGCCGGTTCACCTTAAAAACGTGCCGGGCTTAAATTAAAAAATAAGAATTTGAGCCGAGAAGACGTTTTATATCTCATTTTGCTTTTTTTTTATATAAAATTATTAACAAGAGCTAAAATGATAAATCTATCACACGTTATACTCTGTACTATTAATAATTTTAAAGCAAAAAATATTTAATAAATTTTTGCCGATAAAAAACTAATTCCGGTCCGATTCAAACCTGTTAAGCCGAGGTGGGCCTTATCAAAAATTATGTCGCGCGGGCCGGGCAGGAATATCACGGCCCGGTTTGAACTCTTGTATAGAGTAAAGATCAAAGTCAAAACCCAGAATCCCGTCCAACCCGGTGCCGGCCAGTTCGAAAAACGAGCCGGACCCCCTGGGCGGGCAAGAATTTAGAACGGGCGGGTGGTGCCCTAATTTAAAAATTGAAATTACGGGATGGCCCGTGGTTAAGTTTTAAATTTTATATTGCCCTATTTTTTTTTTAATATTATAAACATAAAATTAAAAATGATAAATTTATTATCACACGATGAAAATTATTCTACAATAGAATTTACTGTTATTTGGTTTTACAATTTTAGATCCGGCCTGATCCGGGCCGAATAATGAAATACGGCTAAATTTATTATATAAATACAGAGTGTAAAGTTTTCCAACCTGTCATAATATATTTATCATTTTTAGCTGTTGTATAATAAGTTTAAAAAGATGAGCAATTTGAGATATAAAACTTCCGCCTAGCCTGGACCGTAATTTCTTTCAAATTCAGGCCTGGCCCATTTTGGACGAGCCGGTGCCCAGCCGGCGGGCTTTCGGTTCCCCATTTACATCTCAATTCAATGTTTTGTATTTATTGATAATTTTAAAACAAAAAATTTTTGCTAAAATATTATTGGACCGTATTTTTAAATTCGGGCTGGGCCGGCCAGGCCTCAAATGGGCCGGGTTGGGCCTAAATTAAACCAAACATTGCATTCGCAAAAGCTCATCTTATAATTTAAATACTAATGACAATATAACTTCATATTTTTATATCCATTTAGCTCTTTAAATTATGGAAACGTGGGAAGGATACTTGCCCATAAATATGCGCTGGCCATAATTAAAAATGGTATGTTTTAGGATAATTTAATTTATTCAAGGCACAAAGACGTCCCTGGGAGTATTTAGATTAAAGTGTTTTAATGTAACTTTTTTTTGATAATTTAATATATGTTATTAAATTTTTTTAATTGTTTAGTTTTTTAATGAATGCAATTCTAATGAATCAAATCATTAAACTAAAGTGAAATAATAATTACGTTATTGGTTATATTGCTATTTATAATAAAAAATGTAATTATTTTATTCAAATTTAATTTAAGCATTTATATCTTCTATATTATATAGTTTAAAAATTTTAATAAATAGATACATTGCTTGTATAAAACTAAAAGTAAGTATGGTGCGATGGGTAGCGTGCTTGGCTTATAACACAGGTCGACAAATTAATGTCAGAAAAAAGTTTTTTAAACTGAAATAAATGGATCCCCATGATAACCTTAACATTTTCCTTTCTTTATTTTGCTTTTGGAAATTTTGCTCCGCCCTCGAAAAATGACCTTTTTTTTACCAAATTGATAGATTTTCCGACCTCAAAAATACCCTAAAGCGAAAAAATTCAATTTTCTACATAGCAACATATATTTTTTATCTCAAATAATAAAAACCAAAATTTTTAAGTATATCAAGTTACATCAACATTTAGATAACAGAAAATATTTTACATCACAACATAAATACAACACACGATGTATTATTGGTTTTTAATAAAAATATTAATTGAAGATTGAATTCAACAATTTTGTTGTGATTATACAAAAATTTCAATTTTTTTTGTTTTTGAATCTTTTTTTTACATTTTTACAAAAATTTTCAATGTTTATAGCTGATTTACGTTTGATATCCCTAAGATGGCAGTTTAACTCTATAATTGGTTCACAACTCTATTGTTGATAAGTTGAAAGTCTATGTTCAAACCCCTGAACAACACTTCTTTTGTTTTTTTTACTTTTTTAAACACCTCTAATAGCATAGCATTTGTGCACATATTTTTAGCTGATTTTTCTGCCAAATTTGTATCTCCTAATTTGTTGTTTTCTTCTTTCGACAGGAAGTCATAAAACGGAAGCTATCTTATTTAAACAAAGAATTAAATTTTATTGTATTATTTTAACATAAATTTTATATAGAATATCTAAATGACCTTAAAAATTAATTTCGCTAATAAATAATTTTCTTTTTAATATTAAATTTGGCAAATACAAGAATTTTTTAATTATTCATATTGGTTTAAAAATTTTTTTATAATCGCAAATAAATAACCAAAAAGTTATAAAAATTAAAATAACATATTTAAAATCCTCATAAAAAGTCACATGAAAAAACTTAAATCTAAAAATTACCCCCACATTTTAAAACTTTTTTATTCGGAGTAAGATGACCTCTTGTTAAACTCTATTCGGTGTAAAATGAGCTTTACACCTAGCCCTGCTGTTACCTTCTATTTGAGTGTACTCTTATTAAAATAAAAACCATCCAAAAAATATTTGCAAAAATAAAAAACAAATAGCCTATATGAATGAGATCTAGGAGATCAAGCATGGCGAATATCCCATAATTTGGCTCGAAATAAGGACCATTAAACTAATTTGGGCTTCTATCGTGCTTTTAGAAAATAATATACATTAGGTACATTAAGCGACATTATTGATAACGATCGGGACTCAACGACTCATCAAAGGTTTTCAAATTGGTTAGCTTGCATAAATGATCGATATAATGATTCGATAGCTCACCACCAGGTTACATACACATATTCCAATGGAACATTAAGTAAAGTTAAAGGTCCTTAAACGAATTTAACTATATATGTTGAACAGGCACGATTCTAGACCCCTTTTGGGGAAGCATTGCCCCCCCCCCCCCCCCAAATACGTTTTAAATTTTTATTTTTTTTCCACATAATATAATTAACTTTGCTCCGCCAAAAATGTCTAAATATTATTTTAAAAATATTTTTTTTTTAAAAAGGGTTTTCAAATCAACACTTCCGCTTTAAAGATTAAACACAGAAATTATTTCTGTTGTTATTAGATATATAGAAAAATTTGATTTTAGAGAAAGCTTTATATTTGTGAAAGCCTAAATCTGATGCCTAAGAAATTTTCTTACTTGTCAACAATCTTTTGTTAGAATATAATCTAAAACCAAAGAACCTGATCGCACAATGCTACGATGAGGCGAACGTACCGGAAGGTGGTGTTTAAGTATTTCTAAGCAAAATAGCTAGACACCATGTCCCGTATATTCACTGCTTTAACCGTTGCATCATGTTGTAAAAGATTGTCTTGAAATTTTATGTGAAGGGATTTTTTGATATTTTTCTTCCCTTCATATATTTTTTTAACATGATGCAATCAAGGAAGTTAGTGAATGCGGGACCATACCCCGGCTGTTGCCCCATCGGTGGTGTGGTCACTACGACGCCATTGTTTTTTTTTAAATTACATAAAAGTATATACTCTTTTAAAAATAAAGTTTTTATATCTTCAGGTTAAAGGACCGAAGCGTCGGGGTTTTTTTTTGACCATATTTATAATCATTTTATTTTTTTGTATTTATCATTTGAAAATATTTTTTTATTTATTTAAAATAATTAATGATCAATTTCAATGCAAAACGATTTATGTTTCTAAACTTTAGATTTAATATACCATTGATTGTTAGAAATTAAAAAATTAAGTAATACAAATACATGTAAAGATTTATTTAAAAACTGTTCTGATATATATAATACTCTTTTAAATGACAATAATTTATTTATAAAAGAAAAACTAACCTAAAAATTTTTCTGATTTTTATTTATTTTCTACTCATAAGTTTGAGAATAATTTAAATATTAATGATGAATTAAAGTTTTTATTTTAATATTATTGATTTATTTATTGATTCTTTTGATAATAGATTTTTTACCGATAATATTTATTTAGAATCTTTAGATTCCCTTTATAAATTTAATTATCCTTTTTTTAGACACAAATAAATTAGAGCCTCTTTTAAAAATAAGTAATATTGATAAAAATTCATTATTAAAAGAAATTGACGTAGAAAAAATTTTTTAATAAGAAAACTTAATTACAAAGAATGTGTTACTAATGATTTTGTTAAATTTTTATATGATTACAAAGATGCCTTTTCTAATCTATTTAACATTTTTTCTATAAGTTTGTTATTTGGCTCTTCAACGTCGAGTTGTGAGGCCACATTTTCTTCTTTAAGAAGGATAATAACTTCTAGTAAGCTGGCAAGTAGTGACCTGCGTAAAGGTGATTTGGTTCTTCTAGGACATGAAAAATCATTAACTGGGACGTTGAATTTTGATGAATTTTATATAATCCAAACAACCTCTAGCGTAAAATTGTTAGATTAATACAATATACTGCTCATAATCAGCTAATTTTTGCTTATTTTAAGACATGGTCGCAAAAATTTTTTATGCGCATTTAACGTTTATGTTCATGTTTTATTTAATTTTTTCCCCTAATATTAATTACTAATTTTATATAACCAGTGTTTTTTCATATATTCCAAATTAGCATACTTATACAATTTGTTTTATGATAATCAATCTCATTTTACTATTCATTTTCTAAAATCCAGTTTTATATAATTCATTTTTATCATTCGTATAAATCATATTTTTAATTTTCATGCCTATTAATACCAAATGATAAAATTATACTTACAATTAATTTCCAAATCTTATATCTTTTTTTAGCAATTAATATTAGTGAAACAATTAATTTTAATTCACATATCCAATTAATGAGCGCAATCATTTTCTTTATTTTATGAATATAATAAATTACTATTAATTTGTTAAAACAAAAAAAATGCTCGGCCCCCCCCCCCACGAGTTTTTTCCCCCTCCCCCCCAAAGTTGAAAAACTAGAATTGGGCCTGATGTTGAAGAACACTCAGGGACAAGGGCATTGTTTTGCTATACACTGATGGCAAAATTTATTTCTTACAAATTAATCAAATAAGGTAAATAAAACCCTCCTTCCTTTACAGGTATGTTGCGTTATGAACACTAAATTATGAATTTAAAAATTTAAAAAATTATCAGCTCCAATAAGGAAATTTAACCTATATATGGTGAGTTAAAATCAAAAAAATAACTCACAAACTGAAATCTATCATTTTTGACTGGTTTTTGCGGGGATAATTAATTTAACGGCATTTTCATTTTGGTTTCAAATTAATATTTTAGATGCCCCTTTAGGTTTGAAACTGCTCGCCCGGTATTTTAAATTAAAGGACTTAACGTTTTAAGAAATTTTTCAATTCCTTTTAATTGGTTTTTGCTCAATAATAGCCATCTTTATAATTGGGCTCTAATTTTAATTCGTAAGATCATAGTTGCACAAGTTGCACTTTTCACAGGTGCATAACTCATTAAATAGATAGTTTGTTTTTTTATAAATTTGGTAATGCAAGCTTTAAATTTCAATTATGATACACATATGGAACTTCATTTTTATTTCTATTTGCGTAATTAAATTGTAAAAAGTTAATAGGGATTGAAAAAATTAATGCAGATCCACATATACTTCAACAAAATTTAGATTAGTTTTCCTTTCCAATTAAAACATTATCTTATAAAAAAATAAATGGCCTATTTAAATCATTAAAAGATTTAAAAAGAGGACAAATAACGTATTCAAAATAAAATGGCACTAAATTTTTCTTGAAATGTTTTGTCTATTAGCGTCATAATTTGAGTCAGAATCTCTAATTAGATGCAAGTCCTAAACTTCATTGTGTTAATTAAATAATTAACGAACCTTTACTTTTATTCCATCAAGGATTTAGCAAAAACCATTTTCTTTGTTTTATTTTTCTACAATCGAGTTAACTTGTGCTAGGATAAAATTGTCAGAGGGCTCCTTGCAAAAACTATATAGAGCCAGCATGCAAGGTATTTAAAGCTTGGCCGATGGATAGTTGGATAACATTTAAAGATCCGATCAAAATTTTAATTTAATAAAATTAGGCTTTGAAAGTTAGAAATTTTTTTCTTTAACAATAACATTTCTTCATATTTTTAAATTATGATCATATTCAATTAGGTATATTATCGTTTGATCTTAACCACATATAAATAATTTTAAGGCCAATAAAATATAAATCTGATTTTTGATTTTAAATAATTTTAAACTTATTTTATTCAATAATTAAAGGAAGTGATTTGCACAATAATGTGCTTTGGTCTTTAATTTTAAATTTTTGCATATTAAAATTTTTATTAGCTTATAGATTAAGTTTTGTACATGGGATTGGATTCACATATGACAAGGGCGCGAGAAAATGGAAAGCTGATTTTGATAATAAAGGGATTTTTCCAAACGACAAAATAAAGCTTATTTTCGCATTCTTATTTTGATTATACAATTTTAATTACTATCAATAAAATATACTACATTTAGGATTTTGACTATTCATAATTATATTCTTCCGTCAAATATATATTTTAAATTTCTACTTTAAAGAACTTGGGCAATTTCAACGGCGAGAAAGGACTATGTTGATGTCTTAGCGATCACAATTGCGGAAATGGTACTTTAATAATTTTTTTAATATTAAAAAGATTTTATTTATAAGATTTCCAGCATTAATATATTACAATATCAAATTAACAATGTTAAATATAATTAATAAAATATAAACAGGTATTATATTAAATATAATATATGAAATAAGTAATTAAAATAAATTAAAAAAAAAATAATAAAAATATAAAATTTACTAAATTTTAGAGTCTTCCGGCCATGTGTTTTTAAAAAGAAAATAATTATTTTTCAAAATTTGCCGGAAATTTTTTGCCTTATGCTAAAATTCGGTGAAATAAAATTATTTTCAATTATTTTACCAATTTGTTTTAAATTTTCAAGGCTTCGGGACCAAAAGATCCCGAAGTTGTGGCAACAATTGGTATAAAAATAATATCGGAATTTAAAAAACAATATTTTTTGTCTTTAAAATTTCGGCATTCAAAATTGGATCAAAATTATAGTTTGAAGGGGCCAGAGGATCAACACAGGTGAAATCCCAAAATAAAGGTTTCCCCTCAGAGAAAGGAACAAGAGTTTTTCTATCCGGTCTTTTAGAATTAAAAAGATAAACCAGGTTCTAAAACACACGGTATATTAGCCTTTTTAAAAAAAAGTGGCGATAATGCAACCTTATTGTGTCGCCTTATCTTTGAATTCGACAAACAATGTAAGGGATGCCGGCCTAAACTATCGGTGAGAGTCTTTGCATTTGCTGCAAATGTAGGGAGTTGAAAAAGGGATTCCTAAACGCAAATACAAAGCATATTGAAACGCTTTCGTTAGGAAGTAAATGATTATTTAACTTACTGGGGAACGCTTCTAACCATTCATGATCTGAATTGTATGAAGAGAGGGATCTAAGAAGAGATTTGTGCGTTGTGTTTTCACTCTGTAAAAGGTAAGAAGAGAGTTTAATGCTAGACACATATCCCATTTTTTTTGATCACCCGATTTAGGGTATGGCCTGGTAGGGCCGGCCTCAAAAGCCCAGGTAGTTAAGGCTTGAAAAAAAAATTGGGTCCGATGTATTCTTATAGGATGAAAAGGAAGCAAAGAAAGCGACAAGCGCTATATTACTGGGTGACCTGACCCCGAGTCCACCCAGCTTGCCTGGTAGGGTAAATTTAACGTTATTATTCAAATCAAATTTTAAATTAAAAAGATTTTTCAAAAATTGAAATCAATTTGTGCTCAAATTTTTTGAGCAGAGATTAAAAAAAAGGCTCCGGATGTCCGGAAGCAAAATTGCAATTGAGGAATTAAAAAAACATTTTTTTAAAAGAAAAAAAAGCCTGATGAACAGGTAATTTTTTGAAAATCTCTAATTTCTCTTAAAACAAGTAAATGATTTTCTAAAAATTTTTCAACCGCAACAAAACCTTCTACGGGTGAACCTAAGATTATTAAATTCTCGTATGAGGTAAAAGTTTTCAACTACAGAATTTGTAAATGGCG
Source organism: Acutogordius australiensis (assembly GCA_030555515.1). Taxonomy (NCBI): domain Eukaryota; kingdom Metazoa; phylum Nematomorpha; class Gordioida; order Gordea; family Gordiidae; genus Acutogordius; species Acutogordius australiensis. The sequence continues at coordinate 24,339,994 of CM060242.1, forward strand.
GAAAGTATATATCTCACATTTAGGGTTAAGAGATAAGTTTAAAACAGAAAAGTGGCGTTGGGCTATACTAAGTGCTAAATTGATATCTTCCAGCTTGCCACTGGTACAATCATCTAAATACCATAAGTGCAAACGGAGATTTGTTGAATTAGAAATTTCATCTATCATAAACACAGGTCGACAAAAATCAAGATTAAGTAGGTAAACGAGCTTATAACGGACATCAATGCGGACAATTTATTTTTCATTTTATTACTGCATTGATCCATACGGTTTTATTAGAAATTACTAATGTATTTGATGATCTCGATCTCAGTCTATTTGCAGTCTAGCTTTGGGATCAAATGAGAAAATTTTTCCACCCCCCATAAAAACATTTCATGGTCTTAACTCCTTAATTAAATTTTGTCGATTTGTGTGTTTGTTTATATTAACAATATTCTTTAAAATAATGACTGAAACAAATAACTATTCGAGCGTCCAGAATTAGTATCAGCTGTTGAAATTTTTTTGCCTCATTATATATCCCAAAAATTATGTTTATTAAAAAATATATCTCGTCTATAACTCGAGACATAGTAGCCTATTCTCTCTAGCTGATTTTAAACAATGTGAGCTAACGTGTCGTAACCAGGAATTAAGAGAAGGGGGGGGGGTATCTTAAAAAATTTATTGTTCATGGTAGCATGAAAGTTTTTGCTGTTTTTATTGTAAAATTCTAGGCATAAAAAAATTTGCCGTTTTTAATTAGTAGGAAGGGGAATTTGAAGTTACATTTTATGCAAAATACGATTAAATTTAAAAATCTTAAATTGGGGAGAGGGGCATGTCCAATCAGCTCCCCTCTTTTGGTTACGGTGCATGATTTAAACCACCTGTTGAACTCAAATAAATTTATACATTTAGAATATTATAGAAATACCTTATCTTTTCTCAGTATATTAATTTAGCCAAGTGGAAAAAATATCTATAATTACACAGGTCAACAAATATTAATGTCAGAAACGTGAATTTTATGAAAACATAAAGGAATGCATCCCCATGATGACCTAATCTCATATTTGTTTTTCGTTTTTCTTAGTTTCTTCCGTCTTTTGGCTCCTTAGATCCCTCAATAACGAAAAATGGCTTTTTTTGACCAAATTGACAGATTTAAATATACCCTAGAAAGAAAAAAATTTAAAAATCTTTTTTGCATACAAAAATCTCTTATAACTATGTTTTTAATCACAAATTATTAAAAATAAATTTTATCAATATATCAAGCTCTTACATCGGCATTTAGATAATACAAAATATTTCGCGTCCAAACTTAAATACGTCACGATAATCGTTAATAAAAATATTATATGAAGTTCAAATTTAACACTAACTATTGTAGCAAAAATAAAATTTTAATTTATTTTTGTTTTTGAATCTTTTTTGGTTTTTACCTTTTTTCTAAAATTTTTAATGTTTATAACTGTAACTAAGTTTGATTAGGAAAAACGGTAAACGGATTTGATATTCCCTAAGATGGCAGGTTTGATCTCTGTAGTTACCTCATAACTCTCAAAAAGCTTTTTGACCTTTGTTATTATATAAAATTGAATATTTACCCTTCATTAATATCATTTCTAAATTTTAATACCAAATTTTTGTTTAAAAAGGCTTTCAAACAGTTGCTCCTAAAAGAATCGGCAATGATGACTGATGCACCAACATCGGTGGAGCAAAATAATTCGCAATCTAACCTTCTGAATGGCGAAATCTTCAATAAATTTGCATTTATGAATTATACGCAAGAACAATTGTTTTACCTATATTTTGCCTATGTAAGTATAGCAGTGATTGAGCTTGTTACAATATATTTAACTCGTCGTTTTTGGTTTAACTGCTCAAAACGGAGAACTATATGCTAGGGGTGCTTTTATTTTATGCAAAGGTAAATAGTAATGTTTTGAAAAAATTGTTTTTGTAGAATATATACTAATTCTTTATTGCCTACACATTGCCGTCGGAAATTTACCGAATCCTTATCTTTAAAAATAGCTACAACATTTTTGAAAATATAACAATTTAGGACTTTTAAAAACTTTTATTCCTGCTGAGTAAAATCTGTGAAGAAATTTCCAAGGAAATTTTGATTTATAGTGATAACTATATTAACTTTTCGGAATTTGAATTGGTATATTTTTGTAATGTTAAACGGATCCATTGTGTCATTTATCTGAACATAAATAGTGTTAAAGAAGGAAGTACAGCTAAGACTTAATAGCGTCTTAAAGTGCTTGAATTTTTTTTAAATGATAAATGTCGATTAGGAATATCGTAAAAATAAGGCATTGTATTACCTAATATAATTTGTTAAACAAGAAAATTATATTTTCTCAACGTTGACACCTAACCATTTGGTACTTAGATAGTGTTTTATTTTTTAATTATCAAATCAACAAATTTCAATGTCAGAAAATTGAATTTTAAAAAATCAAAAGAATGCATCCCTTAAGATGGCCTTATCTCATATATATTTTTCGTTTTTCTTAGTTTCTTCCGCCTTTGGCTCCTTAGGTCCGTCCATATCGAAAAAAAATGACCATAGATTTTGCGACCTCGAGAATAGCATAAAAAGAAAAAATTAGAAAGTCTTTTTTTTTTAAATATAAATCCCTTGTAAATTATATTTATCATCTCAAATAATAAAAATAAAATTTTTAGTATATCAAGCTCTTATATCAGCATTTAGATAATACAAAACATTTCGCGTCCAAACTAAAACACGACACGAATAATATCGGTTTTTATTGAAAATATTGTTTGAAGTTTATAACAGTTAAACTATTGTAAATATGCAAAAAAAAAATTAATTAATTTTTTGTTTTTGATTTTTTTTTGTTTTTTTGACATTTTTTTCTAAAATTTTCAATGTTTATAGCTGACTAACTAAGTTTAATTAGAAAAATGGTAAACGGATTTTAAAATTTTTTAAGATGGCAGGTTTGATCTCTGTAGTTAGCACATAACTCTTAAAAATTGTTGACTTGTGTTTTCTGAGATATTAAACCTTTTTTCCGAATTTGTGTAGAGGGACAATTATTAGAGCAATCCAAGCAATGCTTGGCGGCGGCTGGCAAGTTTTGATATACAATAAGGTGTTTAATAATTTTAAACAAAAAACAGGGTTGAGCCTCCCGTACCTTTATCCATATAGAAGAGCCACGTTCAGATCTTTGACTCTTTGCGAGCAAAACATTAACAAGTTAAATAGTAAGATTTTCTCGCACGCCGGCGGTCTAATTTTTAGCCTAGGCTCTTACCTTTAGGCATACCGTTTAGAGCCAATTGCCTATGCACATTCAGCAGCTTTAAATAGGTTACACGTGTGCTATTTTTCGAAGAAAAAAGCCGCCTATGCGCGGAATCAAACCCAAGCCTCTTGATAGGAATGTTTATTAATGAGCGTGTTATAAGGTCTGAAGTCTGTTTTTGGTAAGCTGCCCGAGGGACGACCATATTTTAAGGACCGGGCCTTATGCCATTATGAAAAAACCTATTGTTCGTATTTTTTGGTTTAATCTCTTATTCTATAATCCTCTTTATAAACATAATAAATATATATCTCCTTATTACAAATATTTATTATTAGTAAATAGTTTACACATTTAAATTTGTTTTGCATATTTAGGGTCAGTGTCAAGTTATCGAAAACGCCACACACACGATGTACACTTATTCTCTTAGCTTTAAAATGATTTTATTCATAGTGAACGTTAAGCCTTTTAAATATAGTTTTGAATAACTGGGCCCTCACTATGCAAACTGTTTTTTTAATGAATCACTATTAAAAGAATATATATTTACTAATAACAGTGCAAAAATGTGGGCCAAAGGGGATAAAAAGAGGGTTTAAAATTTCGAACCAAAGAAAAGACGAAAAAAAGCTCATAGTTAAATTTTAATAAAAAAGCCCCGAAAAAAAGGGAAAAGCCTTTTCAAAAAAGGGAAAAATTCCATTTTTTGGCTAAACTCGTCTTTTATTTAAACAATTTTATGTAGATTAGTAAACAAATAAAAAGATATAAAACTTATGCAGAATATATATAATTAATATATTTTTTAGCTAAAACCCTTTATTTTTTCTTAATAAAAATAAAAAAATGAGTTTGGCCTATTATATAAAGCCTACAAAGCCGTTTAGATAAAATATTTGTATGAAAGAAAGTGGTGCTTAAAAATGCTTTTTTTATGCAAAAATTTGTATATATTTTTTTGTTTGAGTGTGAACTTCATTAAATAAGCTCTTTTCCCTTTAAGAACTGGCTATTTTTTCCCAAGCCTGACTAATAACATTTAATAAATCTATATACATAACTAAAATAAAGTTAAGAGATACATAATAAAACAAATCTGTTACTTATAGTATGGGTCAACAATTCTTGAGCCTATGAGCTAACTTTAGAGACCAGACCATAGGGATTCTCAAGTCTGTTTACCCTTAGCATGCTATAACAAAATATATTCAAAAACGAAATATTAAAAAAAAATATTTTTTCATAAAACCTTTTTTTAACCGATAATATGTCGTGTCCTATTATAAAGTGCCAAATATTTTGTATACCCTAAAAAGTTGATGAAAAAGCTTGATATAATTAAATAAGTTATTCTCATGGGACATATATAAGTTACTGATCGTTATATGGAAATAAATATTAAAAAATTTTTTAGGTATTATCGAAGTCACAAAATTAGTCAATTTGGTCAATTTCGCTTTTTTTAGATATATATTTAAGAAATTAGCCGAAGCGAAAAGAACCTTAAACGAAAAAAATATATGAGATAAAACATCACGCGGATTGTTTCCCCCCAGTGTCATTATTTTTTTTCACACATTGATGTTTGTCAATCAATCTATGAATGTTCTAAGATATTTTTTAGATGGTTGATGATAAATAGATTTTATTTTACGACAATTTTAGAGGTTGTTATGCATATTTAATGAAATTAAACATGAAAGGGCCAAGTTCACAAATCCTGCCTTTTTTAATGAAAGGGTGCGAATGATTGCGAAAGAGTCGAGCTCATCAGCAACTACTCGATATTGGCCACGCTTTCTACAGAATCCTACCTGTAAACGCCACCACCAATATTGCAATCTATTCGCACCCAAAAGAAAGCAGGAATTAACTTAACCCTGTCATTCTAAAGCTTCTAAAATTAAATAACTCCGAAAACAATTTCCTAAAATTTAAAATTTTATCATTGATCAATAATATTTTAAATTACAACTTTTTGGTTAACAATAGTGTTTTGTTGTCATAATCTTTTTTTAATTGATGTTCTTTTTGCTATTTTCCCCGTAAAAAATTTAAAAAGTTAAAATATTGAGAATACTTTGTATTATTTTTTTAAAAATTTAATTATTGATAATACATGACAAAAAAACTTCAGATAAATTTAATGGTAATCTATTAGTTCAAACGTTTCCCATTTCTCAATATCTCGACAGACTTCAATTATATTTTAAAAGTTTTTACTAAATGCGGTAGAGTTAATAACGACGTTTAAACTCTGAATTTTTATTTTTTTGTAAAAAATATATAAGAGGTTTCTTAATTTTATGTTATAATTTATATTTTATTTTTTATCATCGAGTTTTGACAAAAGTTAAAAATATATCTGTATCAAGATAATAAATTTGTATAATTTTTTTTAATGAGTTTGATTACACAGGACAACAAAAAAAACATAAACGATTTTTACAGGGTTTTATAGAGATTTTTTGCGATAACGATCCGGTTTGTTTTTCCCCATTGCCTCTAAATTTTTAAACCGCGTCTTAAGTTAATTTTTAAAATAATCCAACATATTCAGATTTCTTATAAAAAACTTATCTAAAAAAGGTTATAGCTTAAATTTATTAACGATTTACTTTCAAGTTATTTAGGATAAAAAATATGACGAAACCACTGATTTTATAAAAATAAAAAAAATTAATATTATAAAAAAAATAAACGTAAGTTTAATGTTTCCGTAATCTACTTTTGTTACTACCCATAAGTTTTATGACATATAAGCCCAAAGTACCCCAAAAATAGACAAATTTCAACTTTGACACCGAATAACTAAAAATCTAAAACATTGGCTAAAATTCTGATTTCATATTCGTAATTAGCACTATAATGTTGACCAAAAACAATTTCCATAAATGCTTAAGGTAGTCCATATTATGGTGTCCAGTGTTATCTAAATTTAAACTTGAGTTTGTACAAGTTACTACATATAGGGCTAAGTTTATCCAAAACCATTACACTTTTTTCAAATTCCGACCCATTTTTTTAATTTTGGCTAACCCTCACGATAACCAAAAAAAGAATGAATAAAAAAACTCATAATAAATTAAACATGTCAACAAATATTAATGTCAGAAAAAATAAGTTTATAAAACATAAAAGCATACATGCACATGATGGCTTTATTTCATACATATTTTCCGTTTTTCGTAGTTTTTTCCGCCTTGGCTCCTAAGATTTCGAAAAATGCCCTTTTTTGACCAAAATGACAGATTTTGCGACAAATACCCTAAAATGACTCAAGAATTTTTTTTCCATATATAAATCTCTTGTAATATATTTGTTATCAAAAATGAAAAATTAAATTTTAAGTATATCAAGCAAGCTCTTTTATCCATTTAAATTTTACAATATATTTGGCACTCCAACCTAAATATGACCCAAATTATTGTCGGGTTTTAATAAAAAAAATATCTGCAATTTGAATATAACAGTTTAGCAATATTTTTTGTTTTTGTTTTTTTAACTTTTTTTATAAAAGTTTCAATGTTTAAAGTAGACTTACTAAGTTGAAAATAAAACGGCAAAAAGATTTGAAATTCCCTAAGATGGCAGGTTTGGTCTCTGGAGTTAGCTTATAAATCTCAAAATTTTGTTGACTTAAGCCTTTAGGTTATCGCAAAATATGTAATGAAATCAGGACGTGTTTGAAAAAAGTGCGAACGGATTTTGGAAAAGCACATATAATTATATAGCAAAATCGTCCAGATATGCATTATCCCGACATGAAGTTTTAATTCTTCGATAAGGGAATAGTGATAATGCAATAAAACAGTTATTTTTAGTCAGACTCGAAAGGCCTAAATTATTTATTATCTGACCGGCTTTCGAGGAGATACTTTGCAACTAAGTAATTACATTATAAACTTATGTTAACTATCTTATTGAGATGCATATATTACACTTATTTAATAGGGTAAATGCGGCCCTAATGGAATCTCGCCATTTTGCTGAAACATTTGAATGTCCTGTGAATTCAAGTTCCATGAATCCTTCAGAGAAATGCAGCAATTTGTGGTGACAAAATATGAATTGTAGACTTCAAACCGTTTAAAAAAATGTATCGAATAATACATTGTTATTAAATAAATGATTTTACCAAATACCTACACATATTATTGTTGGTTAGTTTATTTTTCTATACAACGACCAGCTTAGTTAGCTCATATAATATACCAATGTTTTAAAAGCCATTTTTCGATCTATGCGTTAACGGCGTTTTTTCCTAAAAAACCACTTTGAAGCTGCTGTGTGGCCTTAGGCGGCTTGCCCTTCAGGACGCGTCTAAGGTGACAGCCCAGTACAAACACATAAGTAGCCGGTATATGAGTAAATTATATTAACCCAAGAAAACTTAATTTGTTTGATTGGTTTAAAAGAGTCAAAGCCCTCACGGTTGTTAAATTTTTTAAAACATCCATGGAAGTTTAGTACACTGATGTTCCGTTTTAAATTTTTTACTCCAGAAAATCGGATCGGAAAAATTGTCGAGAGTGTTTTTAAGTGAGTTTTTTTGTAAAAGTTAGGGGTATTTTACCACCAGTTGTTTTGACTACGGTAGACTTTTTAAAATACATAATGTTATGATGGTTGCATAAAATTGTAAAAATATGAAAAATGAGTTTTGGCTTTGTTTTCCCAGCTCTAATTTCATCGTTTTTAGTTTTTTAATAATTAAAAAAAAATGTAAGGTAAATTCTGCCCGGCCCTAATTTTTTTTCTATTTCAAGTCCGGCCCACCCCATACGAACATTCAGGTACCGTTTGATCTCTAAGCTAAATATTTTGGTAACTTTTAACATTGTTTTTGTTTTTAAACGCTTCCGTGTATCAAAATTTTGTAAAAATCTAAAATTCGGATACAAAAATAATTTACATATACTTATGATCAGTAGATGTGTTGTCAAGGTTTGTTGTGTGAATTGACATTAATTACCACGTGGGAAAAATAGGTTGATGCAATTCGCGTTAATACTCCCAACATAAATGCTTCACTTGATAAAGCAGCTAAATAAATTTATTAGAATAAACGAGTTAATTTAATCAAAGGTGTGTCAACCAGTGAGTCGATACTTTCGTTTAATCTGAGAGAATATAATTTATCACGTTCATTTTTCCCAATTTTATCTAGAGCAAACGCTGTCGCTTCCTAGAAATTATTGTGTTTAGTTGTATCCAAAAATTAATAATTACTAGACTTTAAAAAACTGTCATTTTGAAGCTTCCTTTTACCAATTTTCCTCCTTTTCCCAGTTTTTTAAGTGAATTTCAAAAAGTTTCTTGCGAATCTGGTGAGAATTATGACAGGCAAGCATATGCGTATGTGGCTGACAGTCATCCTTGCTCAGGTATTGTATGGTAAGCAGTATAAAATTAACTATTCTCTTTACATAGAACAACAGTAGCTCTCCTTCTAAACAATTAATTTTTGTTTCAAAACACCTTAATTATATGATTTCGGCGGTGCAAAAGCACCAATGCTACCTTCACAACATAAATCATATGACACCACTACCTTGAGTGGAAATCACAAAAAAATGTTGTTAATAATTAGCTAATATTAAATTTTTGGAGACAATTATCGTTGCGTGATAAAAATTTTACCCTTACAAATAATAATATATAGTTTTCATGTGCTCCACCTATCCTTGTGAAAGTGTCAATAGTTCTAATGGCCAATATCATCAGCCAAGCATACCATGAGCGCTACCCCAATCTTTATGGACGGCCCGGGTACTACCTTAGAAATGACGGGCTTCTCTACAGCTAAAATGACAGAAAAATGGCCTTTAAACTGCGGTAACGATGTCCGCAAGAAAGTTTTTATGTTTGAGACCACGATTCGAGCCTTGCGTCAACCCTCGGTTCAATTAAAGAGTCAAGTTCAAAGGCACAGGGAATACAGAACGGCTACTAACGCTTTAAAATGTAATCAGAATTCTTTTTGTCATTCTACAGGAGCTGATATAAATCATCAAATATGCGGTAAAGAACCAAAGAAGTCTTATCGTTCTCAAATGGCACGAGGTTTTGGCAATATTTTGGTGCCCGCAAGCTGTAAAACTACAAAGGTAAGCAATTTCTCATACTTTTTATCGCCAACAAAGCCCTTGTTATTCATAATTTCTGGTCTTTGTAACATTGTCATCCCTTTTACACCAGCAAACAAGATTGGTATTAATGATTTGACATTAAAAATCTTTTTTAAGTGGAGATATAACGAAGGTCAAGTACAAGACATTTCAATCATCTCGTTTTAGATTAACAAAATTTTTTCCATGGCGTTCAGAATAAAATCATATTTGCAAAACAAGTTATAACGCGTATGATTATTTAGCACGTGATATCAATATGTGCTTTTACGTTTTGGAGTTAACGACCCAAATTATACAAAAATAATGCTGTTCCAGATTTTATGTTCTTTAATATTTTGAGCCACTCTACCCTAAAAATACCCAAGACGATCGATAAATTGCCTTTTAAGGAGACAAAACTCCATATAAGTTATAACATGCCTCTTAAATCTCAGTGTGTTTAGTACTTTAATATTCTTTAAAAAGGTAATAAATGTTTTCATAATTTTTTAATTTAATTGCACGCTTTTAAAATGATGAAATTTATAATTTGTTTCTAAGGGCGCGTTCAGAGTTCATTCATATTTACGAAAAATTTCAAAATTTGGTTTTTTACATATACAATTCTTTTATCCTGAGAGATTGCTCTAATTAACAACTTTATGAAATTTTTATAATTTATATAAACTTTTTCATAAATTTTAGAGTTTAAAAAAAATTTTCAACATTGAATCAATTTATTTTTAAATTTTAAATTATTGCAAATTTATATGTTTAAACGAGCCCTCATGTATATTTAAATAATTGTTTAAGTCGTTATGTAAAAAGTTTGTTTTTCAACTTTAGGCTGTATAACGAAATACTAATTAGAGTTCCAACCGGGCCGTGATATTCCGGCTAAAGTTCAAAATTGGGACCCGAAAGCCCGCCCGGCGTGGTACCGGCTGGCCCGGAAAACGCCCCAGGACGGCTGAAAAATGGCCGAATTTGATCTTGACAGATTTTGCGACCTCGAGAATAACCTAAGAGAAATTTTTTTTATATTAAAACACGTAATCTATTTATCTCAAATAGAGGAAAATATTTTTAAGTAAATCAAGATCTTATATCAACATAGGTTATATAGATTTGGCACCTCAACCTAAATACACGATCATAGATTTTAACTAAGATGGCTACTTGCTCGAAAAAAGGCGGCATTTAATATGATTTTGGTGGGCAACTGTCTCAGATGAGAAAGTTTTTAATGCAGGCTAATTACACAGGTCAACATATTTTTAAGAATTATGAGCTAACTACAGAGATCTAACCTGCCATCTTAGGGATTTATCCGTTTACCTTTTTTTCTAATCAAACTTAGTAAGTCAGCTAAAATTTTAGTAAAAATGACAAAAAAACAAAAAAGATTGTAAAACAAAAATAAATTGAATTCTTTTTTTGCATATTTACAACAACTAAGTTAAATTTAAACTTCAAAAAATTTCATTAAAACCCGATAATATATCCTTTCATATTTAAGTTTGGACGCGAAATATTCTGTATCATCTAAATGCTGATGTAAGAGCTTGTGATGTACCTAAAAAAAATTTCTCATTATTTGAGATTATAATTATAAGTTAAAAGAGATTTTTATATGAAAAAAAGATTCCTGAAATTGTTTTTTTTAGGGTATTTTTGAGGTCGCAAAATCTGTCAATTTGGTCAAAAGAGGCCATTTTTCGATATGGACTGATCTAAGGAACCGAGGGCGGAATAAACTACGAGAAACGGAAAAAATATATGAGTAAGGCCATCATGGGATGCGGCAGGTCTATTCGGTGTAAATGAACTCGTGTAAAATGACCTTTTACACGAGTTCATTTTACACCGAATAGACTTTTTACACGAGTTCATTTTACACCGAATAGTAAAAACGCTTTGCAACATATTTATTATATTAAAATGATGGTTTTCTTATGTAAAATTTTATGAGGATTCCAAATATGTTATTCAATTTTGTCTAACTTTTTAGTTTTCAAATAAATGCAATTTTAAAATTTAAATAACTATAAGAGATAGCATATATGACAAATTAATTAATTATAATAGACCAATCTAATATTATAAAACTAATTGAATTATTTCATTCGCGAATTTACATTCTCTAACTTATAATTTCTGTTAAAATTTAGATAAATAAAGCCCAGATGTTAGCTCGGAATGTTATTATAAATAGATGAATTGTGACTCTTTTAATTTATAATTCGTGTTGCCGAGTGGCTAGAGTTCGTCTCTCCAGCCCAATCGTGCCCCGGTTCTACTCCCGGTGGTAAACTTTTTTTAATTTTTTTTTAATATACCCAAATGTTACCTAACTTAGATTAAAAATATTTTAGTAGTTCCTGGAATGTTTTTATGTTATTTTAGGTAATTAAGATAATATAATATTATAATTTTTTTTAAACCTTATTTTTTTGTCAATAACTTTTTATTTATAAAGATACCTATATTAGGAAACTTTGTAAATATGTTCACTGGTAGATTAAGAGCTTCTTATTTTAATTTTTATAAAAGGTGACCCACATATTTCTCATTAAATAATAATAAGCCATTTTTATTTTGAACAATTAATGTGATATTATAAATTGTTTCATTCATTTAAAATTTTTTTAATTAACTTTAAAAATAAAGATCCTACTCCAACTGCGATTATTATAAATTCTTATTTAAAATGGTTGTTTCTTAAAAAAGGGATTTTGCCCCTTAAATTTAAAACATATACATTTTTATCATATTTACAATTTATTTTATTTTTTTCACGTATATCAATATCGTAATGTAATATTTATAGATAAAATAAATGCATCATGTATAATTTCAAATAAAGGGAAATATTGGACAATTTGTGTTGTATATTTTTTTAAATTCTATAAATTAAATTACTAATTAGTGCGATGACCACGGACTCTAGTTTTTTGATTAAGCTTTTTAGTGTTGGAGGGTATTTTTAAGCTTAAGTTTTTTGTAGACGAGGTTACGTATCTTTTTACAATTTTACTTTTAGTTGTTTTTAATTTTTTATTAGTAATATTTTGTTGTTCATCATAAAAATAAATCTTCCCCAGTTGAGGCTCGCTCGACCTCTCTTTTTTGGTTATCATATAATTTTGTACATTTCTTAATAACAACCCCCTAGTGGGTGCGCCGTCCATTCAAATTCATTTTTCAAAACAAAGTTCATACTTTCTGAATTATTGGTTGTAAACAGATCATTAATTATATGTAAATTTAAAGGTTTATAAACATTATTATATAATTTTAATTTTGAAGATGACAAATAATCTGAAAATTTGTTTAAATTATTATATTGACAATTATATTTAAAAATTTTAAATCAAAGTCCTCATCTATTTCAGCAAAAAAAGCCCATCATTAAAAACTTTTTTAACAATTGCTATCCTTAAGGTTTTGTTGAAACCTTGTTTATCGGTAAGGAAAGCTATGAATGTGGTTTTGGAATACCTTTTTTATAAATCCTCCGAAACCGAATCGATTGTTGAAGTTGTGCACATTAATTGGCTTTGGTATAATTAAATTGTATTTTCAAATTGGTAAGGAAAAGATTTAATTTTCAATAATAAATCAAAATATATATTGCTTATTATAATAAATAATTCAAAAATACAATCGCATTTTATAAAGTCATTTGAGAACAACCAAAGTTTCTAGAAGCAGGAAGCGACAAAAGATAAAAAAGGGAATGGCTCAAACGGCAGAAAGCAGCTGAAGTAAAGTTTATGGGTCATATAATAAATTAAAAAATCACGCAGCTCCAGGGATAAAATAATAACAACATTTAAATGTTCAAAATATTTTAGGAACTGCTAGTATTTAAACTAAGTCAGGCAACACTTTAGTAAACACTTGGGTATATTAAAAAAATTTAAAAAAGTGTACCATCGGGAGTAGAACCCGGGCACGATTGGGCTGGAGAGACAAACTCTAGCCACTCGGCAACAATAGTTATAAATTAAAGAGTCACAATTTATGTATTTATAATAACATTCCGAACTAACATGGGCTTTATTTATCTATATTTTAACAGAAATTATAAGTTAAAGAATGTAATTTCGCGAATGAAATAATTCAATTAGTTTTATTATATTAGATTGGTCTATTATAATTAATAAATTTGTAAGAATTCATATATGCTATCTCTTATATTTATTTGAATTTTAAAATTGCATTTATTTGAAAAGTAAAGGAGTTAGACAAAATTGAATAACATATTTGGAATCCTCATAAAATTTTACATAAGAAAATCATTATTTTAATATAATAAATATGTTGCAAAGCGTTTTTACTATTCGGTGTAAAATGAACTCGTGTAAAAGTCTATTCGGTGTAAAATGAACTCGTGTAAAAGGTCATTTTACACGAGTTCATTTTACACCGAATAGACCTGCCATGGGGATGTATGCTTTAATGTAAACTTATTTTTTCTAACATTAATATTTGTTGACCTGTGTTTTAAGCAATTAGTCTAGATTAGAAAATTATAATTAATTAATGCATTTTTATATTTTTATAAAAAACACGTTAGAAAACTAATTTTTCTACAATTTTGCTAACCAATCGTTTGCCTCACTTTCCGTAGTGTTATTTAATATGGTGTTAGCAATCTATGTTATATTAAATGGACACGATATAATATTGGTTTTGAATAAAAATATTATTTGAAGTTTGAATTTAGTAGTTTAGCTGTTTTTAATATAATTAATAAAGTTTTTCAATATTTTTTTTGAATCTTTTTTTTTTCAATGTTTATAGCTGGCGTACTTAGTTTAATTAGGAAAAACGCTAAACGGATTTTGAATCTCCTAAGATGGCAGGTCTAGTTCCTAAAGTTAGCTTTTAACTCTCAAAAATTTGATGACCTGAGTTGTAAGAACTAAAAAATGAAGAATTTATTATCACTTAATGAAAAATATTACTTTTACACTCTGTATTTTATTGATAATATGGCCGTCCGCTCTTATTTTATTTTTGGTATTTACAGTGTGCCCAAATGTTGTCCCGTGTACGATAGACTAATTTTGTTGCTTATCTTTGTGTTTTTTAAATTTTTAATTGATTCGTATGGTATTATTGTTTTTAGGTTCCCTGTATCTATTGTAAAAGCGGTTGGTTCGTTGTTCACAATTAACCTAATTAATTAGGCCTATACAAGGATGGGTTCATTGCTTGTAGAGTAATTTATTTACTCCTTGGAATAGAAAAATTTTAGGCCTTATTAATTTCGGGGCAGGACGAGCATAAAACTGCAAAATTAAATTCCGGGCCGGAATATTACAGCCCGATTTGTACTCTAATAAATTTTTCAAAAATTTTAATTGCTTATCAAAAATTTGTTCTTCAAGCGTCGACTGCACCTTATTGTCATAATCAATTTAATTTTATTTTAAATAAATTAATTTTCATCATCTAAAGCATAACAATAAAACAACTGTCTAATTTGTTTTAGCAAATTCAAATGTCGCCGAAAATCAGCCAAAAAAATATTAATATCATATTCCTTAAATTTTCCAATCTTCATTAGTCCTTCTTCTTCCCCGGTAATCCCTCATTATCTGCGCTTCCTGAATCTGAAATATAAAATAAACGTGCCTCCATCGCCGCACGATAAACAAAATTTAATCATCATAAAGATCCATGACATTTGTCCAACGTCTGCAGGTGAACATCCAGAGTTTTAAGTTTGATATTGCTATAGGGTTGTTTATAAACCAACGTAAAGTAAGTCCCAAATTTTTATTTCCAGCTATGACGAATGCAAGAATTAAGTTGGCCCTAAAAATTAATAATAAAAGTTATATCAGCCCCATTTAAAAATATTTTGACCGTTACATTTGGAATAAAAGCATTCCCAATTCTGTATGATCACTATTAAAAAGTTATTTGATAATTTAAAGTTAATCTAAAAAATAAAACTACGATTAAAAAATAAAATACAATTAAAAACAAATTTGCAATGGTTATGAACTGATATGGCAAATTAACCTTAAGCTAAAACGATAGACGCTAACCCAATGACCTAAGAATGGTATTTTAATTAATTCTAGCGAAAAGCAAAAGCTTATTGAAAAGGAAGGTATTGCTAAGGTGAGATCCATGACGTTTAAACAAATAAATCAAAATATATACGCAAAATCAAGCACCAAATATGATTTAATTAACACTGAAATAAACTCGAAGAACATACACAATATTATTTGTAACTGATTACATTTATATCAATTGTTTTACGCTACGTATTTTGTATGCAAGGTATGGGTGAAGGTGCCTTCTTTAGTTTATTATACCCAATATTCAATCATGAATTGATATTAAACTTGAAAAATGTTTATGGGTTAACTTATATTGTTATATTCGGATATTCAATATTATGACCATAAATTATACTTAGAAACATATTCACTATTACAAAAGTTTATTTTGAACGATTACGCATAAATTTAAAATTAATATAATTGCATAAGATAAGTGACGAAAACTGGGCCATAGACGAAATGCGGGCGTTTGCGCGCGCACGACAATAAGTTCAATGTTATTTTTTCAAATCATTTTAATATCGTTAAAAATTAGATGAATAAAAATGTTTAAAACATGGCAATTAAATAAAGTGAATATTAAATCTTTAAATGATAATTTGATCAAATAGATATTTATTTGTTGTAGGCACTAATTTGAGTAATTTAAATAAGGCAAAAATATTGAAAAATGTAAAAGGTGCGTGAAATGAGTTTTTAAGATCGGTTAAAAAGTTCTACTGGATATTAAATGCTTAATGTTTGAATTTTTAAATAAAATTGGTTTAATTTATATAATAATAATTCGGAAATTCAGTCACCAAAAGTTAAACATAGTACCTTTTAGACAAATTTTAATGGCTATTACAGAATATCGCCTATGGGCACAACTTATATCCTTCTTTCTAAACAGTTTTTGACAACATCAAATAAAGCACAAACAATTTTTTTACATTACAAAATTAGTAGGTCGTCCTTACCTAACACAAACTTCTTTTTATTTCAAGGTTTAGTTGAATTTTTTTCTGTAAGCCAACTTTAATTTGTGTTTTGTAAAAATGCCAAAATTATATATTAAGATAATATTCCTTTAGATAAATTGCTCAAGTTGCCAATTCACATATGTTCACCATCCACAATTGGTCCTCAATTGTCCCCATATAAACTGCTCAATCCATTTTTTCATCCCATCATTGCTCTGTTATTCACAATGGTAAGCCCACACCTGTAAACGATTTACTGTGCCCCAACGAAGGACATGATTATACAATCAGGTATAAATGAATTTATAAATTTAATTATAAACATTAGTTAAAATCAATTAATTTTTTAACATTGCCATAAATATGGGCTATCGAAACCAGGGCTTTAGCATGTCTTTTTAAATTTATTTAAAATGAGCAGGGCCGGTCTGTCCATCATGGCAACACAAACAATGCTTAGGGGCCTCTGGCAATTTTTAATAGATAATGGTGTTTTAAAAGTGGATAAAATATTTGTTTTGGGTTTTAAGACAGCTTGCTTGAGGGCGCCAATAGGTCAAGGGACCGAGCCTGCTAAAAAGTTTTTTTAAAGGTTAAATAGATAGACAAAATCAATTTTGTATGAAAAGAGCCAAATCATGAAAAGCAAATTATGACACGGGGGGGGGGGTGGAGGAATAATCCCCATTGTTGTCTTATCTCAAATATTTATAAATTACCTAAAGGAAAAAAAATTATAAAAGAATTTCTTTTCAAATATTTACTTGTAACTCATAATTTTCATCTTAATTAATAAGTTATAAAATTTTTAATTATATTGAGGTTTTACACATTTTTGTAATACATATGTGGCACCTTAATGTCAATAAAAATATTATTTAAAATTGGAAACAGTTTTACTGTTTTAAATTTAAAAATAATTTTTTTCGATATTGTTTTTAAATCTTTTTCTTATCACAAAACTTTTTGTTGTTGGCTTACACGATTAGAAAAAACGAAGTTTGATTGTTTTTAAGTTTACATGATAAATCATTGTTTACTAGACACCAAGTAATTTTTTATATATATAAATCAAGAAATGCCTATATTAATGGGCGATGGTGAAGGTTTAGCGGGGCGCCAAAATACATTCCGCCATTCCAATTGAAATGGCAAATTGGCTGTGTTTTGCTTATTTCAAGAAATATTAACAAATAATATTTGAATATATTTGCAATTATCTCAATTTATTTTTAAAGTTATAGTTCTTACGGTATATAATACCAGAGTCGGGTCATAAAGCCTGCCCGTTCCGGTACCGGGCTGCCCACACGGATCGGGCAGAAATTTAGAACGGGCCAAGCGGGCCGGGCCTAAATTAAAAAAATTTGCGGGCCGGGTTGGGCCAATTTTTTATATATTATTTTGCCTAATTAAAACCATTATTAAAAATTACTAAAAATATTTATTATATTATACGATGAATACTACTGTACACTAAAATTTTCAAGCGGATTTCTTAAACTCGGGCCGGAATGGGCCTAAAAAAAATATAAATTTAAGCCGAGCAGGATTTAAATTAAAAAATATGTCAGGCGGGCCGTAACGGAATATTACTACCCGATTTAAACTCTAATATAAGTTTTATTAGATAATTCTAGTGAAAATGATTTGCAACAGAATTTAATCAGAAGTTTAAGTCAATTGTATAAATTCCCCTATCCTAAATTATCATCACACATAATTATTTTTATTTCATATAAGGCGGATAACATCGGGCAATATGCTATGGTCCCTACCCTAAATTAGATATTAAGACATATGCAATTACAGTTTATTAATCTATATTTGTCAGCAATCTAGCCCAATACGCACAATATCATAGAGGTTACGCTACTGATAATTCATACCGCGATTACACCATGTGTGAACCTGTATACGCGTCCCCAAAGTCGCCCATTCCAAATGAAGGCTTCTATTCCCCCTCACCACTTCAATACCACAGTCACAACGTGCATTTTAAGCGCTCTAAATTGATTGGTATAAAATTATCTTCATAAACTTCAGTCTCAGGCCGTTTCTACTTTCCTAAAAAAATTACCATTTTTTCAAATGGGATTGGATTTTATCGTCGTAATATTTAAATTGATAAAACACAGGTCAACAAATTTTTGAGAGTTATGAGCTAACTACGGAGATCAAACCTGCCATTTCAAAGGATTTTCTAATCCGTTTACCGTTTTTTCTAATCTAAACTTAGTTAGTCAGTTATAAGCATTGAAAATTTTAGAAAAAATGCCAAAAAAAACAATAATGATTTAAACAAAAATAAATTGAAATTTTTTTTTCGCATATTTACAACAGCTTAACTGTTAAATTCAAACTTTAAATAAAAATTTTATTTAAAACCGATAAAATATTGTGTCGTATTTAAGTTTGGTCGCAAAATATTTTGTATTATTTAAATGCTGACGTAAGAGCTTGATGTACTATAAAACTATATTTCTCATTATTTGAGATGATAAAAATAAGTTACATTTTTTATACGAAAAAAAAATTCTTAAATTTTTTCTTTTTAAGATATCCGTAAATTTGGTCAAAAAGGGCATTTTTTTGATATGGACGGATGTAAGGAGCCGAAGCCGGAAGAAACTAAAAAACGAAATGTATATATTAGATAAGGCCATTATGAGGATAAATTCTTTTATGTTTTTATAAAATTCACTTGTGCCATTGAAATTTATTGACCTGTGAAAAATGAAATATATATTTATTGTAACCTGGTAGTATATATAAATGCATTTAAATATATAGCCATCTCTTTTTATTATTTATTTTCTTTAAATAAATAGGAAACAAAAATACCATAGGTAAAATGCTATGAAAAACATGTATGGCTTTTTTTCGAAAATTTTCTAACCATTTAAATTTTTCTTAAAATAGAAAATGGCATAAACGCAAAACCCGAAAAATATTCTCAGCGAGATGATCAGCTAACCAATCTTAGCATTTCAGCCAAGATTAAGTTATTTGAAAAGCGGCAGAATTCGTTGATTGTACCAACAAACACGTCTAAAGCACCCGGTACAAATAAAACGGAATATAAAGCCGATCTCACGAATCCTGTCAACAATATGTCATATCCTCTCTTGGTGCTCCCGTCTGAGTTAAAAAGGCACACTGATTATAATTTAAGGATAGATACTTCTAATAATTGTGTTTTAATCAATGACGAAGAACCTACTAAAAAGTTAAATAAGGAGGGGAAATTTTGGAAGGAGGACTTTAAAGATTCTACTAAAACACAATTGTCAATATCCAAGCCTATCTCTGGCTTTGAGATAAATTCCACTCCCAAATTCCCCCCCTTAAATCACCTTAGACCCGTGACTAAAACAAAACTAGCCGTAGCTCCTCTAGAGTCCTGCCGAGAAAATCAGCTATACCGGAACCGAAACATTGAAATTTCACCTGTATTAACACCGACTAAAATAACCTTGAATAATAGGTATCAGACTACGGTTTATTTACTTTAAATAAACAAATATTTTAAAAAATGAATAAGCAGATGATACCTGAGGGCTTATTGCCCTCCTGAATTTAAATCCGTTGATCGTTTTATCGTACTCAATTTTTACACAAGTTAACAATATTCAGTCACTGTGATGTTTTTAGAATGAATTTGATAGAACACATTTTACATGATAGCATTATCTCAAATATTTTTTCCGTTTTCTGCCATCAAAGCCCATCAGATGCCTGTCCCATTAAAAAAATGGTTAATGCGAAATTGACTGTTTTTGAGACCTTAAGACTCCAAAAGAAATTTAAAAAAAAATACATATTGAAATTAATTGTAACTTCTATTTTTTATCATTAATTATTAGTAATAACAT
Organism: Acutogordius australiensis; assembly: GCA_030555515.1. Taxonomy (NCBI): domain Eukaryota; kingdom Metazoa; phylum Nematomorpha; class Gordioida; order Gordea; family Gordiidae; genus Acutogordius; species Acutogordius australiensis. Next base: position 24,360,323 of record CM060242.1, read on the forward strand.
TATAAATTTAAGCTCTTGCATTAAAATTTAGGTTAGGGCATGTGCAAAGTGAGTTTTTATTTTCGTATAATTTTGAAAATTCTGAAAATTTTAAAATTTATTTTTTTTTTCAAAATTTTTTCAAAAATTTTTTATTTCAGAAAAAGCATTTTATGTGCATATATTAAATTTGGCGACTTTTTGAAAATTTGCGTTTTATTACAAAATAAAATTTTTCAAAATTTTGAAAATTTTACGAAAATAAAAACTCACTATGCACATGCTCTACAGAATATTTTGTACTCCAACCTTTATTTAACACAATATTTTATTGATTTAAAACAGTAACTGTTTAATTTCAATATTATTTTTAAATCTTTGTAGATTTTTAACATTTTTCGAAAAAATGTTGGCTTAAAGGTTTCAAAAAACACGGTTAACGGATTTGTAAATCTTTAAGATAGTACTTTTGTTCATAAATTAGCAGATATATCGCAAAAATAATCAAATTAAGTTATATCAAAAACAAAAATTGCATCCTAAAAATGGTTAATTTTGGACTTTTGAAATCAAAATGTTATATGCTAGAGATAAGCAAAATTTCAATAAAATTTATAGTACCCTATAAAACGGAAAAAAATTATATTCTATAATTTAATATTCAAGTGTTAGTAAAGAATTAATTTTAAGCTAAATTTATACTTTATCAGCAATATGAGCATCTAATTTGATTACTTTTGTAAAAAAAAATCCATATCAACTCCAAAGCCAGGGAAAATCAAACCTGGCTCGGGGGCCATCTTTTTTTACTTGACTAGTTTTTTTTTATAATTATAGCCTGTCTCCCCCCCCCTCTCCCTCAGGTAAATGGAGTGGACATCTAGACCATATAAAATGGCTGGGCCCTTAAATTCATGTGCGCATGAATTTAAAATAGCATGATTTAATATAATCTTTTGACCCTTAGTTTAAATTGATTCTACTAAAAGTGCAAGTTGAGAGCCATTTTTAATTGCTTTTAACCATATATCAAGATAAGACGATTTATCATTACTTTATAAAGGTTAATATTCCAACGTAATATTTGAATTATATTGCGCAAAACTTTTATTGTAATTTAAGACCGGATCGGGCCGAAAATGAGAGGTTAAATGATGAACCGGGCCGACCCGCAAGTTTGAGTGGCCAAGCCTAAGATAAAATGTGTCGGGCGGACCAGGCCGAACATCAGGGCCAATTTGATGACGAAAACCACTAATTTTACAAAAACAAAAAATATTGAAAAAAATTATTTTTGTCTTTAAAACAGAACTATTAAATTCAAACTTCAAATAAATTTTTATTTATACCGATAATAAATTGGGTCATATTTAGGTTGGGGTGCCAAATATATTGTATTACACAAGTCAACAAATTTTTGAGAGTTATGAGCTAACTACGGAGATCAAACCTGCCATCTTAAGGATTTTCAAATTTGTTTACCGTTTTTTCTAATCAAACTTAGTCATCTATAAACATTAAAAATTTTAGAAAAAATGCCAAAGAAAAACAAAAAAGATTCAAAAACAAAAAAAAAACAAAATTTTTATTTTGCATATTTACAACGAATAAACTGTTAAATTCAATCAAATAAATTTATTAAAAACCGACGTATTTGAGTTTGGACGCGAAATATTTTGTATTACACAGGTCAACAATTTTTTGAGAGTTATGAGTTAACTACAGAGATCACACCTGCTATATTAGGGAATATCAAGTACTTTTACCGTTTTTCTTAATCAAACTTAGTTAGTCAGTTATAAACATTGAAAATTTTAGAAAAAAGGTCAAAAAACCAAAAAAGATTTAAAAACAAATATAAATTGAAATTTTATTTTTGCATATTCATAACGTTTAAACTGTAAAATTCAAACTTCAAATAATATTTTCATTAAAGACCGATAATATATCGTGTCGTATTTAAGTTTCGACGCGAAATATTTTGTATTATCTAAACGCCGATGTAATAGCTTGATATATTAATAAAATTTATTTTTCATTATTTGTGATAAAAAATATAAGTTACAAGGGATTTTTATATGCAAAAAAGATTTTTGAATTTTTTCTTCTTGGGGTATATTTAGATCTGCCAATTCGGTCAAAAAGGCCATTTTTCGTTATAAACGGATCTAAGGAGCCAAAGGAAGAAACTAAGAAAAACGAAAAATAGGCTATCATGGGGATGCATTCTTTTATGTTTTCATAAAATTCACGTTTCTGACATTGATAATTGTTGACCTGTGTTATCTAAATGCTGATGTAAGAGATTGACATACTAATAAATTTGATTTCTCATTATTTGATATAATAAATTAAAGTTTCATGGGATTTTATATGAAAAAAAGATTCTTAAAATTTTTCTTTTTAGGGTATTCTCGATCTGTCAAATTAGTCAAAAAGGGCCATTTTTTTTGATATTGACGGTTGTAAGGAGATAAGGCTGGAAGAAACTAAGAAAAACGTAAAATATATATGAGATAAGGCCATCATGGGGATAAATTAATATTTTCATAAAATTCACGCTTGTGTCATTGATATTTGTTGACCTGTGTTATCTAAATGTTTTAAGCTAACAAACTGAAGAAGGAAAAAATGTGACACTTTGTTTACCGCAAAATCTAATAAAAATAGGCTAAAAATATTTTATATAAAAGATTTTCTTCAACTTACTTTTTGAAAAAACATCATATTTTTTTAGTTTTTATGTCTAGAAGTGCACAAGTCTGCAAGTAATAATATTTGTATGTTTATAACTATTTGAGAAATTGTCGTGTATAAGTTAATAAATTTATCATTAGCTCTTGTTAATAACATTAAAAAAAGATTGGGCAAAATAAGATTTACAAGTTGCCCCGTACTTTTTTTTCTCATCAAGCCCAGCCCGCCTAACCCGTTCTACATTTCGGCTCGTTGTGTTTTGCGGGTAGGCATCGGGCCGTCTTTTGGGTCCCTGATCTCTACTGTCTATTAAACAATGTATTTTTATACAATTTATTAAATAAAAAGAATGGATATATTTTCCTTGAGGGCACCGCGATACTTTAACGCGTTCATTTTTAAAAACCCATAATTTTTTAAAATTATTACATGTATGTGCTAATTATTTTAATTGAACCCAATTAAGTTAATTTAATATGTCTTGGCAATCAGATAAAAAAACATTATAATTGCAAAATTATTATTACGAGAAAGGTAGTAGCAATTCTAGGAGCAAAATTAGGTTAAAGCACTTTTAAAATAAAGCCATAATATGTATAATGGAAAGTATAAGTATTATCAACATTATTTACCTCCCCACCACTATACATCTATCATTCCTTATTTATTCCTTATAATTATTTAAGCCATTTCGTTTTCCCTTTTGTGTCTAAGAGTGTCCATTACCTTAATCAATGTTAAAAACGTTTTTTTGAATCCTTTTTGGAAAAATGTAATTTTTAATATTAGATTAATAAAAAAAAGGTTTGAATTTATGTGATGTAATACTTGTTGTCATTCGTTTAATTGGAGATTTATAATCAATCTCAGCTGATCTGAGCTGACTATTTACATTTATTTATCAAAATCGAAGAATTCACTAATGCATAATCGGTAATAACCTGTTAATTTTTCATAGTTATCCGTTAACGGCGTTTGACCTGGTACATAAAATTGCAGGCAGGTACAGACGGTATATAAATTTTACTGCATTAAGCGATTCAGGGCAATAGCTTTTATTGACTAGGGCATTAAGCCTTTTTAAAAGGGGTACAAATTTGTAAGAAACGAATCCATAAAATAACGAAAATCTATAAAATCCCAAAATTGTGATATAGTTTAGGGTTAGGTTAGGTCAAAGTTAGATTAGGGTTAGTTTAAAGTTTAGTTGAGGTAAAATTACGGTTAGGAAAAGCTTAGTGTGAGGTTTGCTTAGGCTTTTGGAGACATTTGATTAGGGTTAGGGTATGTTAAGGTTAGGATGAGGTTAGCTTTATGTTAGGAGGATAGCTCAGTATAAAAATGTAGTTAGCTTAGGGTTTGAGTGAATTTAGCATAACGGTAATGTTAGACTAGTTTAGGGTAAGGGTTATGATCATAATACCCAAGCTAATTTTTGATTGGTTGCCTAATCAATTTTTTTCGTACTCCATTTGGGGTCGTGTAGCAAAATTATGGGGTCGCGAGTGATAAAAATACAATTTAATTTAACTTGTAAAATTATTGTTATAAAGAAAAATAACATATCGTAGTTAAATATATTATAAAATCTTGTACTTCGGAAAGACTGTTTATACCAGCATTTCTATTCCGATCATTATAATATCCTTTTACTATGAATCAGAAGATGTTTTAGAAATTTAATGTGAAGTTACTTTCTCAGCTTTAACACACATTAAATCCCAATATCGTTCAGCGATAAAAAATGTTGAAGAGGCCTTACGTCCAGCAGTTTCAAACATTACACCACGATTTGATTTGTTATGCAATAAATAACAGGCCCATCCATCTCATTATATTTTTAATGTAAACTTTAATTTAATATTTACCACCCAACTACTTGAATATATTCGAGAGTAAGACGGTCAGAAGCCAATTTTGTTTTTGAAACTATAAAAACATTTCTATAACATTTTGTGCAAATTTCAATTTTAGATTTTTATATGTCTCAAAACGAATTCTAGATTTATATATTTTCATATGCATATGTATATTGTTACCTAATAAATATATCATCAAAAGATATTAATTTATTTTTCTTTTATATTTGTTGGGGAGTTAAGAAACACGCAATCATAAATGGAATCGGGTATTACAAAAGTTTAAGAAGCCCTGCCCTAGACCAATAATTGACATTTTTTGTACAAAATACTGCCGTGTTTTTGTAATCATTAATCCATTAATATCTGATTACCTAAATTTTACAAAATGCGTAGACCAATAAGGGATTGCCTTGAGACGTTTAATGTTTTCATATATAATTAATAATGAAAAAGCTGTGCTTGTTGACGTTGTATTTACCATTAGTAGTTACATACAAGCCTGGTAAAAAAAGAAGCAGCCCATAAAGGAGAGTATTAAGAGCTTCTTTATTAAAAAAAGTCTCATTCACTTGGCCAGGGGGAGAAAGATATATACGATTTTTTCGTAAAAAATGGGCCTTTCTAAAAGATCCGTTTTTTTATAAACTAAGCTGATTTTTATCCAAAGGTGGGCTTTTGTAATTATGTAACTTTTATAAAAATGGGTTTTTTCCCCTTTGCTTTGAAAAGGGTTTTTTATTTGATTTTTTGGGGTTTTTTCAGCTAAGAATATTAAGGCTTTTTTTGGCCCGAAAAAAGCCCTTTTTTCTTCCCAGAGTTTTCTAAGCTCTGCTTACATATCTCTACAGTTATCGCATTCAAATATTTAAATATCTTAGTGGCCCATTGTAATTTGTATTTAAATTTTTAAATGCGATAACAGAGATATGTAAGCAGAAAACTCAAATTACAATCACTAAGATATTTAAATTTTTCAATGACCGATAATGGAAGAAATATGCAAGCGAGAAAAACTCAAATTACAATGCCATTACGATATTTAAATCTTTGAATGACCTATAACTGTAGAGATATGTAAGCAGAGCAGAAAATTTAAATTTCCCCTTTGTTTTTTTTATTTGATTAGTGTCCCTAAATTTCAAATACTAAAAAATTTATATTGAGACTATTTTTTCTCTAAAATTATCAATCGTTTATGCCGAAGTAATACCCTTTAAAGTGATATCAAAAGTTAAGACATATGTATTTTAAAATAGAGAAATTTGAGTTTTAGCATTTAAGCTTCCATGATTAGTGTTTAGGCATATCCATATTATAGCTCAAACCAGGCCGTGATATTTAGATCTCGTCCTACATATCTTTCAACTTAGGTTCAGCCCAGCCCGCCGGAATCTAATTTTTTAGCCCTTACCCGACTCGGCCCGAGTATACAAGAAAGGGTCAAATTGTGATATTGCAAGCTTAATATTTTGCTTTAAAATTATCAATAAAATATAGATTGTAAAAGGTGTGATAATAAATTTATCATTTTTAGTTTTTGTGAATATTTACAAAAAAACTAAGTTAAAATGAGATATTTTAAGTCAGCCCGGCCCGGCCCAAAATTTTTTTTTTGCATTTCAGGCTTGGCCTGCTCAACCCGTGTAATGTCGCCCAATGTTGTTATTAGTTAGTTTTAAAGTGGCCAACCACGCGTGTCTTGTAATTGGTTTTTTTGTAAAATTTAATACAATGTGATTTCCCATAAGCTGTCTATCAAAGGTGCCGAGGCAATAATGCAAAATGCCTTTAATAACCACTTTTTTGGAAAAATGAATATAGACATGGCCTTAGATATTTTATAAATGCGTTAGAATTAAATTATTAAATGTTATTTAATTTTTATTATTTGCTTATGTATATATGTTTTAAAAAACTGTAACCTGTTTTTCATAAGTTAAACTAACAACAAGCGGGTATATTAATAAATTATTCATTTCATAACATTTTATACAATAAAGTGTCGCAATCAATGGATACCACCAGGTTCAAGCAGAAGTGAATGCTGTTAATTGTCCGAAACCCGACTCACCGCATAAAACTCTACCAACAACCCTTGCAGCAGTCAAAAATTTTTATGAACGTTTAAATCACTACGAAAATTTTGGAAGAGAAAGCCCAAGTAGCACCAAAAGAAAGTACTAACAAAAAAACTGAACAATATTTATCAAAAACCGGTGACAGACCAAAAAATCCATCTCCAGTAACGGCAACACTCTCTTGTAATAAAAATTTGGACTGTCGCAAAGGTCTATTAAAAGTTGCACCTCAAATCTCACGATCACAGTCAGTATTTCCAACAATTTCTCCTCCCGATCAGGCCTCTACTAATCTTGAAAAGAAAGGCAAGTTTATTATTTCGTCGGCAGATAATTTAGCTCAAGAATGTAATTCAATAGAAGATTATAAAATTATTGCAAGTGCGAAAGATGAAGTCGAAAGTAAGAATTATATTCAAAATCAGGTATATAATGCGCACTTGAATACCTTTTTGACGTCGAGACTGATAATAAAACACATGATGACGCCCTGACTAAAATATTAGATTGGAACGAACTTCCAACTCAACCCAAGTAGATAACTCTTGTATTTAAAGCTCTAAGGGTTCACAATTTTTTACAATGATTTTAAGTGCAAATGTGATTTCATGTTCTACAAAAATTCGTGAAATAAACTAAAATACAAAACATAACATAGTTTGACAAATTTTAACGTATATAAATTAATTAATAGATTAAGCCAATCATTCAAATTTTTAATACCGTGTACCGTTTTTTCTGGTCATGCAAGCCTGCTATATACATTAAAAGTTTATAGAAAATTGTTACTACAAACGAGAATCAAAAACTAAAAATGGTTGATTTATTTAATAGATATATAACTAAATTGTTAATCAAACTTAAATTTTTTTTGGTTTTGACAAGGTGAAAAATTGTGCCATGGGGTGCAAAATAGAGTTCAAACCGGGCCGTGATATTATGGCCCAGCTCGCTCGGCGTATTTTTTAATTTAGGCCCGGCCCGGGCCACCTAACGTCTTTTTTATCGGTGGCCCGATCAAAATTTGGTTTTTTTAGTTTTAGGCCCGGCCCGACCCTAATTTAAAAGTAAAGCCCAAAAATTTTTTTTATTACAAGCTTAAAATTTTATTTAAATATTATTGACAAAATACAGAGCATTGAAATCATACCCTTCATTGTGTTATAATATTTTTATCTTTTAGTTCTTGATAATATCACAGGTCAACAAATTTTTGAGAGTTATGAGCTAACTTAGACCAGATCTGCCCTCTTAGGGATTTTTGAATCCGTTTAGCGTTTTCCAATTTTAACCGCCAACGCCAGCTCATTGAAAAATATTTGTAAAAAATATCAAATAAACAAAAAAGAAAAAACGAAAAAATATTTAAAAAATTATTTTTGTATTTAAAACAGCCAAACTACTAAATTTAAACTTCAAATAATATATTTATTTATAATAATATATAGTGTCCATAGATTTTAAACATAGATTGCTACCGCCATATTAAAATAACACTAAGAAAAGTGAAGCAAAAACGATAGGCAAATTTGCATAAAATAGTTTATAAAGAAGTATCAAATTTTTTATATAGTAATAGAACAACTCTATTTGATTCAAATAATTAAATTTTTAAATTTTGCATTCTAATTATAGCGTTTTTTTTTGTGTTTTTTCTCAAAAATATTAAAATGCCCTAATTAATTTAAATTTTTTAATCTTAAGAGCCAGCAATTCGTAATCTATTTTGTCCCATCTGAGTCAGTATTAATTGCTTACTCCTGAGCATTTTTTTCTTACGTGTAGCCATTGTGTCAATCCTGTGATCGTGTTCTTTTAAGGTTGGGGTGCAAAATATAACCCACTTGTTGATATAAGAGCTCAATTTACTTAATTGTTATTTCCCATTATTGAGATAAATAAATTACAAAGGATTTTTATATTGAAAAAAATCTTACACTTATTCAACTTTGGGTAATCTCGAGGTCGCATCTAATTCGGTCAAATTCGGTCATTTTTTCGATTTAAACCTAAGTAGATAGCCGAAGTCGGAAGAAACTTGGGAAAGCGGAAAATGAATTTGAGCTAAGACATCATGGGAATTATCCTTGGTGTAAAAATTTTCATTTTTCAACCATTTATGTCTACCTGTGATATAATTAAAAAAAATAGGGCAATATGAGGTTTAAAACTTCAGATTTCCGGTCCCGAATTTAACCCATAGTGCAAAATTTATTAAAGTTACAAATAGGTTCAATTTAGAAAATTTATTTTTAACTTTTATAAATTAAGGAATTTTGAGAGGAGATAAAAGTCGGTACACGGTTGTCCGTCTGGTGTCGACCCGCCCGAGCCTGGAGAATCGGGTCTGAAATTAAAAAAATGAATTACTGGCCCAGCCGGGCGGAAGTTTTTAAATCTCATATTGCCCTATATTTTTCAACTATTTAACAACTACTAAAAATCTTTATTATTAAACGATGAAGGGTATTACTTCACACTCTGTAATTTATTAATAATATAAAAACAAAAAAATATTAAAGTGTAATAATATTTTTTTGGGACGTTCGTAAAAGTCGGCGTGGGTCGGGCTGGGACTAAAATTAATAATCCATTTTGGTGTTGGGCAAGCCGGGCCCGAATACACGGCTCGAACTCTAATCTCGAGGTCGCAAAATTAGTCCTTTTTGCTAAATTTTTTAATTTAGTTTTCTTCATGGGAGTAAATTACAATAAAAACTATAAAACTTTAAAAATAAGGCCAATAAGATATTTCGCCATTTATAAATATGTGTAGATCTGCGAATTATAAAATATAGAAAAAGAACTTAAGCAGCATAAGAAATTACATTGGAGCCATACACAATCACCAATAGGCGGGTGTAATAATATGTATAGATTAAATATTTTTTAAAAAAAAATTGTATTTTTTAATTAATAGGCTAGTAGTTCCTCTTCGAGTAAAATGCCCAACTCGACGTCGTAATAACTACCTTCAACAGAGGAAGAGTGACATAATCCCTAAAATTGTCGCCAATGGTTTTTTGAATGGCACTTCTTGTACTAACTCCGAGCCCATATTTTATAATAAATTTGATGCACAATTTAAAGACGAAACAAAAACTGCAAAAGTATAGTATTTTTATATATTCAACATTTAACTTTATATACGTTTAATAAAATTTAGTAATTTTGTGCAAACTTATGTAAGTTTTGAATGTTTTTAGGCAAACGTTATCTCAAAAGGGGAATTACAGTTCAATTCCCAAGAAAAGGTTTCAGAATTTACTATACCAGTCAATCCTACAAACTCATTTAATAGGAGTGTTGATGGTTACATGGAATTAAACGATTTAAAAAAAGATTTGCCTCTTTTTAACAGGCCCGTCGGCAAAAATACCAAAATTGTCAAAATAACTTATGATGTAGATCACCATGTATCGACCATCAATGACCAAAAAGAGGAGTTTAACAATGCCGTACTTCAATCAGAGGATGTAAATGTAATGGATATGAATATCCCTATAGACCATAAAAATAGAAATCTTTTAAAAGTACCCTTGAATGAGGCACCAAGCTTTTCTTTAAATTCAGAAAGCATAACACTAAGTCAGAATAATGATGACGACAATATCACTAAAATGGACAATACTAATACTACAATTCTTAATGACAATGAGTTATCTACGGCAAAGCGGCTAGATTTTGAAAGTGCTAAACAAGAAGCGCTAACTCGAAAAAAGCCCGTGAAAAGTAATGATCATATTGCGCATCTTATTTGATACTAAATTTCTACCTTGTGATGTTGATTAAAAGCAAAATTTGAGCTAAATTGAAATTATTAATTTGATAACTGGATTTTAATATGTGAGAAACAGTCAGTTGTTAGCGGAAATTTTGTAAAAAATTATATATAGTCACTTTTAGCTATGACCTACTACATTTTCAGATTACAAAAAAGATAAACGGTATTAAGGGCACGTGCAAAGTGAGTTTTATTTTTGTTAAATTTTGAAAATTCAAAAATTTTCAAAATTTTTTATTTCAGAAAAAGCATTTGATGTGCGCATATACTAAATTTGGCGACTTTCTAAAAATTTGCGTCTTATTACAAAAAATTTTGAAAATTTCACAAAAATAAAAACTCACTTTGCACGTCCCCTAATAAAATATAACATATCAAAAAATTTACAATATGTTTATTTATAATAACTTATTTATACTACTCTGTTTACTGTGTTTCAACCGTTAAATTTTAAGTTAAAATTTTATGATTAAAAATGCCTTTTATGACTTAACTCGGCCATTTTTGGTCCAAATTTTAATTTTTTTTAAATATGTGCAAAGAGTTTATGTTTCAAATCACATTTTTAATTTACTTATATAGTTTTGACAAATATTAACAAAGAAATCGTCTAAATTGAATCAAGAATAATTTGTTTTTAACAATTTTTATAATTAAGTCTGTCCATCTAAAAATAATTAAATATAGGGCCATAATCATCAAAAAAAAATACAATTAATGTATTTGCAAAACATTTTCATGGGTTTGGTCAACCATTAAAAGGAAAAACCCGCAAATTCAATAATGAATTTTGGACGTGATTGAAAAAAAGTAAAAATAATATTGAGAGAGACAAGTCTTCCTGCGTGTTTTAAATACAAATAATTTTGAGAGACGGCACAAGTCTCTTTTGCTAAATCGTATAGGATCTCTTATTTCAACCGAAAGCATATTTGTCGATATGTGTAACTTGCCCGTTTTTCAAAATTCCTCTCGAAGAAATTTTTATTTGCTCAACTTTCAATTAGTTTTTTTATTTCTTTTAATAGCTCACAGCCTGTTTTAAAGAAACATTATCTTTTATTTTGACAATTTTTTTTTATACATAGGAGACAATACCTATAGGGCACGACGGTCCTTGAGTGGCGTACAATTAGCGCCAGAGGCCCTTAATGCTCTTGCAGCTGTTGAAAATTTTGCATCAGTTTCGCTCAAACGACGACCATCATTACTAGAGAAAAATAAATTGGACATTGATAATAATCAAGCAAACGTAGCGCAAAATATCATACACGACGGTGAATTAAATAACCTCGACAAAAGACATACTAATGGTCAAAATGTTTCACAAAACCTAGCTAGTCAGCAAACTAAGGAGGAAATGGAAACGACAGCAGATAAGAGAATTGCCATGGTTGAATTGTGCCAGAATAAAGATTCAATATCTTCGTCAGAATGCAGTATTGGACTTAACAATCAACATTTAGTTTTAGGGGATATATCAAAGGCGTATAACTCGCCCGTGAATGTTTTAGGCCAAATAATGTGTAAAGCGACGCTAGGGTTTTTTTTGATTCAGGTAAAAGGCAGACGGTACGTGCAAACAAGACTTATTAGCCCATTCTTATATAAAGAGCACACCTGTATGCCAAAAGGTAGTCACGAAGCATTTTCGTTGCATCCACGATTCCTACTTATGTTGATTGATAAGGCCGATGATCGGAATGAGTCAAAAATAATTTTAGAAAATCGGGACAATTTGTTAAAGGACAATGGGATTTATTTGAATATGAACCATGGGGACAGTTACATATTCGTTAAAAAGCCGGCAATTGATAGAAACGTTAGGGCTGCCCAAAGTTCATTAAACAAAATTTTTGTCGTTCACGGTTCGGGAAGTAACGTGATTGAAAGAACAAAGGCCCTTGAATTGGCGAATGCAATGGCAACCACTTCACATGATAGTTTTCAGGCCTTGCAGGAAGAAGATGTTGCTATTTCAAGGTGTATGCCCGAATATCTAGAGAATTCTGAGATTTTTAATAATAAAATGCGCGAGTTTGACTCCAATACCTATTGCCCATGTGATAAGGAGAATTTGAGCCATGTTGGAGGTAAAAGAGGTGTCTTTGGTAGCTTAAAGAAAAACATTGTGACAATCGAAAATACAGAAAATTACTTAGGCGAAAAGCGGAATCTCCAAGATTTTTTTGAATGCTTGCTGGGCGACGGCTCCCTCAGCCTCGGGGAAGCAGATGTTAAGGAGCTAATCAAAGTAATATTCTGTTTTTTATTGTACCTAAGTATTTAAATGATTTTTTGCCAGTAAAATCACTTCTTTTACCTATACTTATAGTATGTTATCATAATAACGGTTCTATAAACACTTTGGCACACTTAAACTTTTTTTTCAACTTCATTTTTAAAATAGTTTATCTTTTACAATTCCCATTTATTAATTTTAGGTCTTTTTTGTTATTTTAATTTTTCAATACATGTTACTTTTCTGTCTAATATTTCTTCGATCACCTGTATCTTCCACTAATATATAATAAATAAAAATTGATTTTAAAATAAATCCTTAAGACTTAATAATTCATTTTTAAACTATATAACTTAACAGTGTATTGCGGAAGCCGAAACAAGCGACAGTGACAAAGAGCACGAAAGTGCCATGATAAAACAGACAAAAATATATCTGAACGAGGTCATTCATGATTTGTCTGGCAAACCTTTAAAATCATCTGAAATATTGCATCCAAAAAGGTTTATTAAACTGTAGAATAAAAGCACTTTTTAAATAACCGCTAAATTTCACCTTTGACAGATTTGCTAACATTTCAAAGTATTTTTTTATCATAAATGTTTGATACCATGATAAATTATATAATTTGATCAATGGTATTAAATGTATTTGTATTAACAGGTCATCATTTTTAATTTTGGAGATGAATTATATGTTTGGTCTGGCCGTTTTACGACACCCAAGGCCGTCAAAAATCGTACAGCATTGCACGCCAAATGTGGAATAAATATCTTGAATGCTCACCGCTTCTGTATACAGGGCTGTTTAAAACTGAATATCAAGGGGTGGAAAGTACGCTTTTTAAAGCAAAGTTTGTACAGTGGTCGCCACTTTCTTGTACAGATGGTGAAAATTCAACTGCCTTTAGTGATAAAAATCAAAACGCCTTAGGACAAGGGAAACTCGAGTCAAAAGATCCGGAGCTGAGCGATATTCAAGAAGTTTTTTATATTTATAATTTAAAATTTGAAAAAAGTGAAAACAATAAACTTTTTTAAAATACCTATAAAAAATTTTTTTTAATATGTTTGGCCCTTTTTTTACATTTTTAATGTCAAACTCCTAATTTCCCACAAATGTCGTGCGTGCGAGCCTTCATATAATTATACTTAATACAAATCTAAGATTAGAAACATATTTTATTTTAAGACAAATTCAAAATAAATTTTTGGTATTTTTGCAAAAAAAAATGAAATTTAGTTTTTTTTATTAAAACGAGAAATAAATTACGTTCAAGATCGTTTTTTAAATTTTGACAAACGCCTTTTTAAAAATAAGGGGTTTTGAACGAATTTAATATTGATATATTATTCATTTAGATCCATAAAGTTTATATATAATATTAATTTTCAGCTTACATGGTTATTAACATTTTAGTATGTAGGGGAAACCGGGGCGAAATGGTCCCGATTTTGTATTTTGGCCATAACTTTATTAATGTGTTATTCGATAGCCAATGGATTAATCCTAATACGACGTATACAGGCAACAACTCAAAAAATCACGAAGAAAGTTATTTAAAAATTAAAAAAAAATTTTTTTAGACCGTCTCGCCCCATGCACGGGGTAAAATGGTCCTTAGTTAGGCAAGGTGATCTTATGTTTAATTTAAGACTTAACCTATTTATATGGTTAATAATGATACATGACATTGTTTTTATTAATTTCATTGATTCAACTTTTTTAACATATAATAATTCAAAACATTTTGTATATGATAAATTCATAACTATTTACATTATACATAACAGACGTTTGGTTTCCTCATAATACAATAGGGATAAAGTTTATTTTCACTCGCCATTATTATTTTTCTAATATAATTCATAAATAAAAATAAAAGTGTGGTCATCTCGCCCTGACCACTTTGCCTTACCCCCTGGTAAAAGTTATACAAGTTAGTTAAGATCTATATTAAAAATTTAAACTCATTATTTTTTAAATAATTTGGGTAAAGGAGGGATTTCTTTTCTTCATTATAAATATCTTTGATAGCCATGTAACTTTGTATTTCCTCTATTAATTAAAAAAATCAGCGTGAAAATTTTATGATTTTCGACTATGAAATTTTATTTATTGAATATTTAAAATAGTTTTAGAGTATATTGCATAATTTGGACCAAATCAAGATATCATATAGATATATATTTTATGCGAAAAAAATGATGTGAGACAATTATATCAAAGTTACTAAAAAAGGCCGTTTTGCTTCGTGTACCATCTCGCCCCGGTCTCCCCTAATTTGATAAAATAGGAAAAAGGATCTACACCTATTTATTTTTTATTCGTTATTTCAAAATATGACTTAAAAATGTTTCTCAGAAATTTTAATTTTTTGATATAAGTTATATAAAATTTGTTTAATATTTTTTAGTAATTTTCCGCTACATTTGAAATGAGTACATATTTGGCTCACAAAAGATTAAGAGGGATTGTTTCGTTTCTCGACTTAACTCGAATAAGCGACCTAATTTAATTTATATTATAGATCGCAGAATAATTCATATTAATGCAAAGTACCGGCGAGTGATTTAAGGTAGAGAGCCATGAGCCATTAAATTGGCAAAGTAAATTTTTCGATTTCTGCAGCTTATAAAAAGGCTGTATTTTGTTTATACAGGTCAACAATTTTTAATGAGGAAAAATGGATCTGCATAATGGCCTTATCTCATATATATTTTCTTTTTTCGTCGATTCTTTTTGCCTTCGGAATTTTTGCTCTGTTTATATCAAAAAATGGCCTGTATGGACCAAATTGACAGATTTGCG
>CM060242.1:24375975-24405998 GCA_030555515.1 Acutogordius australiensis
TGGACTGCTAAGCGCGTAGACTCATAAACGTGTCCGCGCTTACAAGCGGCCTCGGCGCTCTTTTATTAGTCGCCAGCGCGTTTTAACGCGCTTAATCTGTTGCGCGTTTAGAATCTAAGTCAAAACTTTAAACAAAAAATATTTTTTGTCTCGCGCTTACAAAAAACAATATATATATTTCAAAAGCGCGCAAGAAATTTTGTTTTTTGTTCCAAAGCGTCTTAAAAGTGCGCAAAAATTATTGTTCAGGTCTCAAAGGTGCACAAAATGTATGTCTCAAAAACGGGTAAAAATGATTATATATCAAAAGTACGTATTATTTCAGGGGATCTATGTTGAAGCATCTAAGGTTGTCTTAAAAGTTTTCATTTTAATATATGTAGGTCCGCAAACTATTCTAGTAATGTCTAGTAATGTTGTTCAAAAGTTTGATATCTCCATGTTGTTCAACTGTTACCACTTTTTTAGATGTCGTTTTTCAGATTGGTTTATTTATGAAGGAATATTTTTCAAGTAATATATTCTGCCATAACATCTCTGTTTTTTTAATTCTTGGTTTATAATTTTTATAATTAACTTCTAAACAAAATTTTTGATTTGCCGTGTAGTCCGTAAATGGTTGACTATAAGTTAGACTACTTATTGGTTCCATTTACCTAATCTGACTTAATCCCAATTAAAATATAATTTATTACCCTAACTTAACTATTTGATAAACCCGGAAATAATTGGCCTAAATTAATTGTGTTTACGTGGTGCGCCTTTTCTTGACCCCAAGCACTACTCCGTGCTATGTTAGAAATGTGTAACGCAAACGCTACAGCGGGGTTTGTACGGACCCCAATTATAAACTTTTGAACTTCAGTAATTTTAAAACTGACTTCATTTTATTATTTTCAACAAATATACGTGCACTTTTCTAATTAACTAATATAAATTATTAAGGAAAAATCTGATAATTGGGGATTATTTTTTATATAACATTAATAAATCTTTTCAATAAAACATATCAATTCTATTATATAAAATGTGTATTTAGCTTCGTTACAACATTATAAAAAAAATACATGAAAAAAATTATGAATGGCTATTATTCACCTTAAAAACTAGAAATTTAATATCGAAAAATAAATTATAATTCATAATTTTATTATACAATACAATCATTTAATATGCTTAATATATGGGGTCCATCGACCCCAATCATACTATTTAATAAAATTTTGTTATTAAACTTAGACCAAATTTTATTTATTTGTTTTTATTTATTATATATTTAAAGAAAAAAGACTTAAAAAGTTGATTAATAAGTTATCCTATTTTCAAAGATATATAAAATTATTACCAACGAGTATGTATTAAAATTGTACGAAAGTTAAGAAGTTGTTCTATCTCTAAAATTTAAATTATTTTTATGGTCACAATTATCTCAGTGACAACCTTACACGCAGAAAGTCGGGTGTTATATTTTGTGCAAAGCTTTTCTCCTCTGGAAATGTATACCGACCTTTAAGCTGTTGAGGCCTACTTAAGCTGTCGGGACGAGATCTCCAAACTGAGAACCTGGGCTAAAAGCCTAGGATGCCGATGCAACAAATCTGGAAAATATCCAGTCATAGTTGCCAATCTTATATAAGCTCAGAAAATATTTAGTATTTATAAAAGCCGCGTTCTTCTGAAAATTTCACCATGACTGAAAAAGCAAAATGCCAGGGCGGCTCACCTGCTAAATCACTGCTGCCCTTGCCCTCATTCTTGTCAAGGAGACGGCATACTCCTCATGGCATAGCCTTGTCACTCACTAAGCGACCACCTAACCTAAACCATGAGTTTAAACTTTTTATTAGAATAAATTTATTATCTATGAAATGCGCTGAAATCACAAAAGCTGGAAAAAAATTCGCTTGTAAAATAAATATTTACAATTTTGTAATAATATAGAAAATTTGTTGGCTTTTAAAAGTCCAGGTTGCGCGTTTAAAATTCCAAGGTGCGTATAATGCAAAATAAGAATTATATTTGCGCGGTTTGGAGTCCTCGGCGGGCTTTTAAGCATGGAGAAAAAGTATGTGCGCTTGTGAGAAGCATTCGCGCGCCTTTGAAATTGCCTCTGCTGGGCTATCACCTAACAGAAGCATTGCATTCTATTTCCCACAAAAGCCCAATCGCTGTGTATGAATATTTGTCACTCGGTGAATAGAACATTTTTGTTTGTGGCTGTGACTACAAAAATGTTAATTTTTTTTATTAGATTAATATTTGCTTAAACTATACATCTATGTAACAACCAGTTAGGTGTCTCATAAATTACGAGAATGCGTGTAACAAAAGATTTTTTTTTACAAAAGTGACAACTGTGAATTTGTGTCCAACCAACTACAGTTAATGTCCAGTTTGGTTAATGTATAATTTGTAATAAATTATGATAATAACAACTAGGTAATTATCATAAATCAGAAAGTGGACAACGGTACTTAAGATTAGTGTCCCCACACGTCAAAGATATACAGTAATAAGCGAGAATTGTTTTTTTTTATATATGCAAAATAAAATGTCGAAAAATGTGAAAAAAAGTCTTTATTTTGAATAATGCTAGCTAATAATAACTAGGGTCATCAACGTAAGATTATAATTAGTGGGATTATCGTTTGACAGAATTTAACATACTATTCTAAAGAAACTTATATCACAAATGACAATGGCCTAAAACAATTTTTATAATCAACTTACTATTGTCGAGAAGGGTTAACCTTACATAAAATAGGTGTTTAAAAAATTCAACCATAATCTTCCTCAGCTGTCTTCTTACTAGAATGTCAAGAAACACATGTCGGTCAAAGAAGGAACCTAAGTACTTGACAAGAGACCTACTTTCAATTTTATTCTTTTTTTTTTTGTCATTAAAAAATTGCAACAAGTTTGTTTTTTGACCCCAAAAGGGCAAAATTTGATCCCATTTTTTGGCTTGTAATGAGCATTAATACTTGGGCAAAATATGGAAAAGTGACCTAATATATCAACGGTCCGACCCTTCCAATCGCTGGTTAACTTTGATTCTCAATCTAAATGGCCAATTATCTAGTCATGACAATTAAGATAAACAAACTAATTACATAGGTAATTAGACGACATTAGTATTGGATGTTATACTTATTTTGTTTGTCACAATTTTGGTTGAATATAATGGCCATTTTGTCTTGCTAAATAAAAACGAAATTTATACAGAAAATAGCACTAACCTGAGGTATATAAATCCGCCTAATACTATTGAACTTTATTTAGCTTTCAAAAATATCAATTATTAATAATTACTCCAAATAAATGATATTTAAATTTTGTGTAATTTACACTTGAGGTTAGCGATTTGGTTTTTTTGCAGTGATGGAAAAACAATTTTTTTTAATCTTAATTATTATTATAAATTTCGCAATATATATTAGTGGCTTCTATGGGGCCGGATTTTTAAAACAGAGCCGCCCGTGGTCAGATTACAGTTTGTGTGAATAAAAGAAAGAAATAATACATTCCAAATATTTTATTAATTTGTAAATTTTTCAAATCTCGTTCACTTCATGAATGATTAACTTGCAATTACTGGACACATTAGGGACAAAACCTTAGTAGGATATGCGAATTAGTAAATTACAGTCTCAGCGAATTTTGGCCTTTTTTTAAAATTATTTTTGATTAATATTGGCGGATTTTACGAACTTGAATGCTTCAGCTAAGACCAAAAGTGGAATTTTATTTTCCATATTTTTGACATTTAAACAGCGTTTAGGTGACCAATACGTTATGAATAATTGTTGAATAAAATCCTAGTACATTGCTCTTTTAAAACAAAATTATAATTTAACAGAAGCACTTACACCTTTTTATAACATACAGAATTATTTAAAAAAAAAACATATTGTGCCAACAGCCGGTGGACCTTATGGATAATTAAAATTTGCCACATATTTATTTTTAATTCATATTTCTTAAACAACTTTAATTTTTTCCATACTATAAAGTTAATTTTTAATTTCGCAGTTACGTGATTATATATATGAATTAACCAATGTATTTATCCTAGGGTGTTATCAATTTTAGGGCAAATCAAATTTTTGGGCAATCGATCAGACATTAAAAATGTATGATCAAGCAAAAAACATACTAAATTGATGTCTCATTACTATTGCTACACTAACCAAAAAAGCCATAACCGGGGGGAGGGGATGGGGTGGAAAGCAAGCATGGCAGGCGCCTAATGCCCCCCCCCCTTCCCTTTTCACAAATTAATTAGAGCTTAAGTTTAGCATCAAAACACCGCCTCATTACCCAAAATGAGTTTTTCAAAATTCCTCTAAGATATACTGGAAATCATTTAAATACCAAATTCAAATCTAGCGGTCTTAAATTTTAAGTCATTGGGCCATAACGTTACTTTTTAGATTTTCATTTAGCCTGGCCGGATATAGCTTCTCAGCCAATTTTAATACGCCGCCTGGCCAAGGTTATTTTTCTTGAGGGCGCCTCCAGATTTTATTTTCAAAAAATTGTAGAATTTATAAAAATTTTACATTCCCTTTAACGTTTTTTCCGTTAAACGCATTTTTACAAATAGTACCCATTTAAAATAAGAATTAACACTTTTTCCAAAATAAAAGTTTTGGAATAATAAATGTTCAAAATTTTTGGGAACGCGCCCTTAAAAGAAATAGTCTTTAAATATAAGTTATAAAGAAAATATCAAACATGTGAAGTTTTAGCGCAAAAGCATTAATTGAATAAACATGATTCTTAGTTTCATTCCGATTTGACCGAAATTTATATATTATCTGGGCCAGAATTGCTCAAATTTCTACTTCAGTTTATAGGCCAGAGTCGGACAAGCCAAAATTTTACAATTAAATTGAGTTTTTAGCTGCATGTATGATGCTCCCAGGCAAAAATAATTTTTTATCTAATACTAACCTTAACTCAACCCATATTAATTTGAAACTGCTAAACTTCGCCAAATACTTGCCTACCTCTAACTTAATAACACAATTCTAATCCAAACTTAATGGACGTTATTTTTGTAAATTCAGGGCCTAAAATTAAAAAAACAAATTCCGGGCGGGGCCAAGCCTAAAATACGTCGGGCGTCGGGCGGGCCGGGCCGGACGGTCCGGTGTAAACTCTAGTGCCAATCTACTAGATAAAAGGACCCAACAAGTTAAGTTTTTGGTCAAACTTAAAAAAATTTTGTTAACTAATTTTGAAGAAGTTTGCTAAAAATTAAAATGTGCGTGAAATTTCAAAATGTGTAAGAAAATAAAAAAAAAATAAAAAAAAATGTTAAAAAAGCTATTAATTAGTTTTAGAAAATAATTTTTCATTTTATTTGGTTTTTATAGCTTTTTATACCTTTAACTATCAAATATCTTTAACTTTGTATTTTTCTTTGTAATATCCAGATTCTTTTAACATTTTTATTATCTTAATACAAAAGTAAACCCTAATAAATAACTTTCTTCAAATCATTTTCATTGCGTCTTAGGTTCGCACTAATTCAAAAATATTTTATTGAGTTTTCAGTTAATTTATTACTGTCCCAACTACGAATTCTGAATGCTTGCAAAAAGAGAAATAGCGATTAAATCAAGCTCACATATGCCCAAATTTAATACTTTTTGAGAGAAAGTTTATATAATTTATGGAAAGCTTATAAATATTGATATTTATTTTGACTTGACTTAGAGCTTATTTATAAAGTTCAATTGATTCTATTTGTTCAGTATGTTTGAAAGGTCAACAAATTTATACAGCCTGCTATTTTGCAGTTTGTCTGTGTCATCTTGCAACCGTAGGGAATTTAAAAACTGAAAATAATTGGCACCAACTAAACAATTGTTATGTAATTAGCAACACCTCAGTTCAACACACCTGCTTATGCAAATACTGGCTGACCTTAAAGGCAACGTTTTGGTATATATAGACAGTAGTTTAGTATACTGATAGGAAGAAGGTAATGAAGTAATGGGAAAATTGGAGGCAATACAAAAGGCTCCAGAAAATGTGTTAGAATTTTATCATGAGTTCAAATATTTACATATAAATTAGAGAACTTTATCGGGACCCGATGAGCCGGCAAAATTTAAAGCCAGACCTGAATTAGAGAAAAAGTGAAATACTGACCGGGTCAATTTTTTTTAAATCCCATTTTGCCTTTTAACTATTATTACAAGAACGAGTTTTATTTTTACATTCTGTATTTTATTAATGGCAAATTTTTTTTAGCTTACAAAATAAGATTTCTGTGCCGTATTTGTAAATCCGGCCCGGCCTACAATCAAATTCGGGCCGGGCCTAAATTAAAAAATATGTCGAGCGGGCCGTGCTGAAATAGGCCTGGTTTGATATTTAATAACAGAGCGAGCGGACGCCCTATATCACCGCTTAGCCACTCACAATGCAAACCCTTTACTTATGAATTGTCGTTTTTTATAAAAAAAATTATCAGACTAAAATTGAAAATAAACTTGAGAAATCGAAACCCAGAAGTACGTCCAACTTGAAATGAATTACGGGCAGGGCCGATTTTTTTTTATCTCATATTGCCTATTTTAACTTTCGTTAACTAACCAGAAAAATTTATTATGATACGATAAAAAGTATTAATTCTACACTTTGTATTTTATTAGCTATTTTAACGCAAAAAATCTTAAGCTAGTCCGGGCCTTATGCAAATTCTGATCGAGCCGGGTTGAGCTGTACCGAATTCGGGGCCCAGCCGAACCGGGTCTAAGCTATAAAATATGTCTGGCGGGCCAGTATAAGAATATTTACTATTCGTTAAATGGACGGGGGTTTCAAATTAATATATAAAGAAGTTATGATTTGTTAATTAAGGTATCATATTTAAGTTTTTGCGCCTTAAATCTACAATAATTCATGAATGCTCGGCGATGTTTATGAAACTGCAATAAAATACTACATTATGACTATATCTTTAATTGTGGCATTAATCATGGCTAAGCCAGGGCCCTACAGCCTTAAGGCGAAAACACGGCCAAATTTGTCAAAATTGACCAATTTTGTGACCTGAAAAATTAAAAAAGAAAGTGCTAATCGCTTTTAAAAGCCACCTGTTAAAGATTCGACATTTAGTGCGATACCAAAACATGTGGCACGCGGAGACATGGTTATACTTTTTTCTTTATGTGTATCCGCAAAAACATTTTAATGTTTATAATTATTTTTTCTATTTAGATAAATAAATTTATGGATATAAAAATATTTAAAACTTCAGTTTTTACTTCTAAAATATAGAAATTTTAAATTTTTAAGTTATCAAGTTGCAAAAACAAAAATTTGAAGTGGGTACAATTTAACATTAGCTGTTTTATTTATATAATTTATATACATAATTTTTTTCAATATTTTTTAGTTTTTAAATAAAATTTGTTGTTCTATATATAAATTTTACATGTTAATAAAGTTTAACCAAAGGTACAAGGATTTGAAATCTCCATATAGTAGATTTAATTATATAAATTTAAATCAAAATAGTCAAACCATGATGTATTCTTTACATCAAAGTTTAAAATATTGTTTTGAGCTATAATATTATTAATTTATATTGTTTCTTGGGTTAATATATATTCCTTTTTCTTATTAATAACGTGGTTAAATTAGGTCTTTAAAGCCTAGCACGAAGCTACCCCGTAATGTCACAAAACCGATAATATCTGCTGCATTTCTGGCTTAATTTTTTTCAAATTACGCTTTGTCACATGGCTTAAATTGCTACAAAAATATGTTTTCCAATTTTTTTATATATTGTAGCGAATTTGACATTATCACGTACAATCCCCAATCTGAAACAGCCTCAAATAATAACCGACCATTGGACTCAAAACTGATTCAATTTAACACCTTCTATCCTTTTGAAAAAAAAGTCATTTTTTTGAACCCAATACTAAATTAAATTAGTCATTTTATGGGGCTCTATAATTGTCACAGTTGTTGTTGTTGTTTTTAACCACTGGGACTTTTCAATATGGATGAAGGTGGCTCGGAGGTGTGAGCGAGCTTAGAGGCGGCTAGAATAGGATTTGTCCATAGGTCTAATGGATTAATCGAGGTGCCACGTGATGGGCATGAGAGCCAGTGGTGTAGGCTGTCTGCGGATTTTTTGCAGTCGTAACACATGTCGTCAGATGCATAGACGCGGTTACGAAAATCGGCTAGTAGGTAGCAAAAGCAATTGTCACAGTAAACCAATTTGTCGTTAGACCATTTATATCTCATAAGCTTATGTTTATGCATAATTTTTCGACATAATCTAGTCAAGGTACATTTTTATTTAAAATTTATATTATTTAAAGCGCTGACTAAAGTTTTGTCTAATAAAATTGTAAATAGCCTATGTTGCAAGAGGGCTCTATATTGATATAAGAAATTATTGCATATTGTCGTTTCTCCGTGAAGTCAGGTCTTTTTATTTAGGAAAAATTGTTAAGACAATTTATTAAATTATAATTACCTTGTGCCAATATTTTAAAATTAATTTTTGGATGTTAAAGCTGAAATTGAGAATTTTATTTAAATGGCAAATATTTTACTTACAAATACAGAATAGATGTTGGGGTAAAATGTTAAATGGGCAACATATTATAGAAATTGAGGCCCAATATCATTAGAAAAAAAACAAAAAAAAACATTTACATTTGGCAATTGAAGAGGATCAAGATACCTAAAAATTAACTTTAATTAAAATGCACATTAATATAAAATAATTGGAAAAATGACATATTTTTAATATTTTATAACTTGTAAATAAATTATTACCCTAATGAAAGTATATGTTAATGACAAAAAAATTATTAGCTTTTTTTATATCCCTTAACGTTGTTAACCAAAAAAACAAAGTTTATATTTTTATATTGGGTTGGTGAATTTGAGCGTCCAGTGTATATGTTGTAGGGCATTAATTCAGGGCAACCTATTTAACCTAGGGCAGCATGTAAAAAGATAATTTTTGATGCTTTTTGGTCTCCTCTTTTATCAGTTGGTTGCAAATTTTTTCACGTATTTTAGAATTAATTATCTTTAATTATTTTCATGTATTCCTGTTTTTTGAATGGCAAAGGATAACATATTCTTTCCATCGAATTCAATAGGACAACGCACGGCCAACTTTTATTCCAATTTTTTTTAATATATAGTTTAATTAGGAGTAAATAGACGCAAAATAAACAATGATTGGGTGTGGCCCAACTAAAAAATTAATCTTGACCGAAATACACCTTCAGAATACCGTAACTTTCTCCATTATATGAGGCTCTTTGGCTGAAAGGCCCCTTATTTCATACCTTCTTATATGCAATGCTTAGATAACATCTATCTAAAAACAACCCAAGGCGCCGAAGTTAGAATAAGCCAATGAGTCTGGCCAATTTCTAAAAATTTAATGTATGCTGATGGGCAAGACATAATTCATCTCCTGATGTGCTGTATAAAAATTTCAGATAAAATTTATCGGGATTTATTTGTTTTATTGATGGAGTTGGGATGAGGCGTGTACATGGGTCTAGACTCTAGAGGCATCCCATTAAGATGTTTGATAAATGGCTATTTTGCAATACACGCCGCTGTCAAAAAGTGCAATGCGATACTAGGCATAAGACCGGTTGCTTAGAGTATTCTATATAAACATTAAATAATAAAATCTTGTAATTCGTGATTTAACAATAGGTCTATAAATGTTCCCCTTTTTTGTGTCAGTAAAAACATTTTTTAATATTCAAAATTGGCTTGGCGGTTTATATAATTTAAAAAAAAGGACTGGGCGAATGTAAAACGGCCTGGCCAAAGTTGACATATCAATTTTAAAAATGAATACTCTTAACTTAAACAAGGCAAAAAATTAAACAATGTTGAAAAACTTAAAGATCAGTTGGTATACAGTGGAAGGAAGACTAGAGCAATTATAAATTATCATTTATAATTATAAGATCATAAGGCCACGGGTCAGGTGATTTGTACCCTGTATATACGACATTAAACAATATTGTCGTATAAGTTTTTGCTCAAAAATAGTAACATGTCTTAATCAATCAACTGACTATATAAGTATATATACCACAAATTTATCGAACGTTGTTTTATACAGATAACTAACTTTATGAGCTAGAGGAAGCAGCCAGGTTTATCATATGAAAATGATGTAGTCCATATTGCAAGGTACTCTACTGAAGCTCGCAGCTTGATTTCTAATTATTATTAACATTTTGTTATATTACATTTTCTTAAATTTTGATTAATTGGGAAAGGTGGCATGCAAACCTTCATTTGTTAGCGAGGCAAAGCTAACTATCTACGATACTAAACTCCCAGGCATCAAGATCTACTTTTGCCAACAAACCGAAAAATAATTTACTAAGAAACTTAAAAAATGGCAAAGGATTTTAATTAGCATGAGCAAACTTTAACATTGTTTTTCTTATTATGCTACGAGTTGCCTTTATACAAGAAGATAGATCTTTCATAACTGGTCCATTATATATCCTGGCTATATTTCTAGTATCCAATCGAAAAAAATATCGGTAATTTTAATATTACAAATCTAAATATATCAGATCCGTTCATGCCTCATGTCATGACTAGTGTTCTTGTTTTACATCTAAAAAAAGAAACAGCACCATGTATTAGCGCGTTCAAAGTAAAGTTCTAAAATTTTATTTGTGAAATTTTTTAAACCTTATTTCAGGAAAAGTATTTTCATTGCTAATAATTAGGATCGATTGGAATCTATTAAATGTGCGTATTATTGATGAAAAAAAAAATTAAATGAAAAATTATTACAATTTTGACCAAGAAAAGGGGCTTATGCCTGTGCACAGGGTTTGGCTTAAACCGCAGTTCGATAAAATAAAAAGCTCAAAAAATTTAGGCAAACATAAAAAAAACTTTTTAAAATATCGGCAGGCTAAATCACCTATTCCGGGGTATTTTGAAAATAAATGTCCAATCTTAAAATTTAAAATTTTGCGATCATGTTTTAATAGTTTTTGTGCAAAAATGTTTATATTATGAATTTTACCTCGAAAACCAAAATCAATTGTTATTAAAATCTTTCATATGTCAAGTCGTAATTTTAAATTGAGACATGGTTTAACTTTATATTTAAATCAATATCGTAAAAAACACAAGGCGCTTCGTGCCGTAATATTTTCTTGTCTCCGGTTGGGCGGATTGCTTCATAGCCAGTGGGTCGCTTCGCGGCGCATATCCGAATCGCCTAGACTGGACCTTGGCCTACCCCTTTGTTAGCATTCATTTAAAGTTGGAGACGGTGAACCTACATTACATTGTTATATTACTGTATTCTTTTACTAGTATGTTCGTACTACATAAAAAAATTGAAAATGTTGCCGGGCACATACTTTTCCAATAATAAAAAAAGGAAAATGACGAATTTAGATATTTTTTTTTGGGTGAGGAGCATTGAAATTGCTATGCGGCGACGTTCATAACCCGTAGGGTCAATAGGATTAAGCGCGTCTCTCCGCCAATACCACAATATCCATCGAAATGACGCCGCACTCTTTAGCATGCTAACAGCCTATTTTTTTCTTATATAATTTTCGTGTTTGTTTAATATTTATTAACTAAATACATTAAAATGAAATAAAAATTTTAATAACTAAATTTGATGTTTCCATGTTTAAGAAAGGCAATTTCCGTTTTCCCGGTTGATATTTTATGAAATTCAATGTTAAATCGTTACATGTATTTAATTCTTCTTTTAAGGAGGGAGGTTAAAATTTTACTATAATTAATGTCTTTTAAGAATTTCCTCTAAAATTTTAACATGTTAATAGCCCTAGTTATTAATATTTTTACCCTTTTATATAAATTTTTAGGCAATTAGTATATTAACAAATCGATTTTATCGTTTTTAACTCAAAATAGGAAGCCTAGAATTTTTTTTTAAAAACCCTATAATTGCCCACAACATCTATGTTAAAGATTGCGACATTTAGTGCGGTACTAAAACATGTGGATATGTTAGTAAAAATTATATATTTTCAATAATAATCAAAATAAATAACAACATTTCCCACCCAAAATATTAAAAAATATTTGTTTCTTGAAAGCATTGATATGTTTTAACATATTTTGGTTTTGGTCATGAAAGCATTTGCTTAGGGGCGCAAATAGGCTACGTACCGAGCCAGTATAGTATTGCTATAACAGCTTATGTACTACACAGGTCAACAAATATAAATGGCACAAACGTGAATTTTATGAAAACATTAAAGAATTTATCCCCATGATGGCCTTATCTCATTTAAAAATTTCGTTTTTCTTAATTGTTTACGGCTTCGGCTCCTTACATCCGTCCATATCGAAAAAATGGCCATTTTTGACTAAATTGACAGATCGAGAATACTCTATCGGCTTTTAATAAAAGTTTTATTTAAAGTTTGGATTTATCAGTTTAGCTGTTGTAAATTTGATTATAAAAAACAATAAACGGATTTGAAAATCCCTAAGATGGCAGGTTTAATCTGCGTAGTTAGCTCATTTCAAAAATTTGTTGACCTGTGCTATACCAGAAAAATTTAAACCTTGCAATTCAAAATTCTATATTAGTTAAATGTCAAAAGCTTCTTTCCTCTTCTATAAGTGAAGGAAAAGGAATACAACTACAGTACTTTTTTATTGGTGAGAGGCTGGAAATTTGCCATATGATCACAAAGCTCTATAATATAGTCTGTTTGAGATCATCATATACACCAGTAATTTCTATGATGAACATATTGATAAGTGTGTAAGTGTGATAAAGATATAATAATATGGTATATTGTACGAACGGATGTCATATTTTTTGAAATTTATTCGGTGCATGCAGGGTTAGGAGTACCTGCAAAAAACCACCCCCATAAGGCCTCTTCTTTTGAGGCCGCCATAACCGATTGGCACTTTTATCTCGAACGTTAGCGGGGCAATGGATATTACTCATGGATGAATATAGTTTACTTGAAAAGAAAGGTATTTAATTATATTATCTATATATTCTTGGGTCACAAGTGAAAGTAAAAATAATTTAAGTTTTTCATAAATTGGAAAGTAGTTTTTGATAAAACACAGGTCAACAATATTTTGATAGTTATGAGTTAACTACAGAGCTCCTGCCATCTTAGGGTATATCGAGTTCGTTTACCGTTTTTCTTATCAAACTTAGTTAGTCAGTTATAAACATTGAAAATTTTAGAAAAAAAGGTTAAAAAACCAAAAAAGATTCAAAAAAAATAAATTGAAATTTTATTTTTGCATTTTTACAATAGTTAAACTGAGAAATTCAAACTTCAAATGATAATTTTATTAAAAACCGATATTACATCGTGTCGTATTTAAGTTTGGACGCGAAATTTTTTGTATTATCTAAATGCCGATGTAAGAGCTTGATATATTAATAAAATTTATTTTCCATTATTTGTGATCAAAAATATAAGTTATAAGGGATTTTAATATGCAAAAAAGATTTTTAAATAATTTCTTTTTAGGGTATATTTTGATCTGTCAATTTGGTCAAAAAAGGCCATATAAACGGATCTAAGGAGCCAAATACGGAAGAAACTAAGAAAAACGTAAAACATATATGAGATTAGGCCATTATGGGGGTGCATTTTTTCATTGTAACATGACATCAGGGGCAATCTGACACTTATAACCCTGGATTAACTTTTTTCAGATCCCTTTAATTATTATCTTCATTTGTAAAAGAAGTTTTATTTCATGCAAAATTAACACTATTATCATTGTTAATATTATTAATTATATAACAAAAATATAACCAATAAATGAACAATTAAAAAACAATGGAAAAATTTAGTTTTTGACGAACTCTGAAATGGGTGGTTCGTTTTTTAAATAATCGCATCAATTAGAAAATGCCTTTTTAGAGGCAAAAAAAGGAAATTAATTTTTGTACATTTATATTTGCCATATTGGCGACCTGTTAATAAATTTGTCCCAAAAAATTATTATAAAATTAACATTTGTTTTACATTTATTGAATATGTTTAAGACCCTCAAGTACCTTCTTTGATAAGGTAAAATGCACATTTATCTAGCGTGTATAACACAGGTCAACAAATATCAATGTCAGAAACGTGAATTTTATGAAAACATAAAAGAATGCATCCCTATGACGGCCTAATCTAATATATATTTTTCGTTTTTCTTAGTTTCTTCCGTCTTTGGCTCCTTTAATCCGTCTATAACGAAAAGTGGCCTTTTTGACCAAATTGACAGATCTAAATATACCCTAAGAAGAAAAAATTAAAAAATCTTTTTTGCATATAAAAATTCATTGCGACTTATATTTTTGATCACAAATAATGAAAAATAAATTTTATTAATATATCAAGCTCTTTCATCGGCATTTAGATAATAATACAAAATACGCGTCAAAACTTAAATACGACACGATATATTATCGGTTTTTAATAAAAATATTATTTGGAGTTTGAATTTAACAGTTTAAATATTGTGAATATGCAAAAATAAAATTTCAATTTATTTTTGTTTTTGAATCTTATTTGGTTCTTTTACCTTTTTTTCTAAAATTTTCAATGTTTATAACTGACTAAGTTTGATTAGGAAAAACGGTAAACGGATTTGATATTCCCTAAGATGGCAGGTTTGATCTTTTACATTATTACATTTGAACTTTTTTAATTTTTGCCTTTTTTTTTAAATTTGCGTTAAAATGAAGCAAAAATACCTGCCATTTGAATTTTAAGTTATGATGCACATTTTTCATTCTTTGTTAGGTTATTGACTTCCAAAAAGTGCAATATTTGAGAATTTGACAGGGTAATAAAACAATGGACAGAATCAAAGAGGCCAATAAATTTTTTTTAATTAGGGGATTAAATGAAAAATACCTGAAAAAAAAAGTCAGTGCTAATTTTAAACAATAAATGTTGTATAACACAGGTCAACATCAAACCTGCCATCTAAGGGATTTTTACATCAGATAACCGTTTTTTCCAATCAAACTTTGTAAGTCAGCTAGCTAACATTGAAAATTTTCAATAAAATATTTAAAATAACAAAAATGATTCACAAAAATAATTGAAAATGTGTTTGCATCTTTAAAACAGCTAAAATTCAATATTCAAACTTCAAATAATATTTATATTAAAAACCAATAATATATCGTGTTTAGGTTGGGATGCTAAATATTATGTTATCTAAATGATGATATAAGAGCTTGACATAGAAATAATTCTCATTATTAAATGATAAATATAAGTTACAAGTTAATTTCAAACGAAAAAATTCTAAATATTTTCTCTTTAGAGTATTCTTGAGGTCGCAAAATCTGCCGATTTGGTCGAAAAAGGTCATTTTTTCGATATGGACAGAGAAATATCCGAAGGCGAAAGAAATTACAAAAAACGGAAAATATATGAGATAAGGCCATCATGGAGATCAAAATATTTCAGTATCAAAAACATATTTTTTCTAACAGATATTTTTCGACCTTTAATAATACTTTAATGAATATTTTTCTTGACATTTTGGCTTTCCACAATTTATTTGAATATAAATTTCAATTATGGATGAATATTTTGATAATAAAAATTTAAAGTGGTGGTTCACCGGGCCGTGATATTCCGGCCCGGCGGGCCCGGAAATTTTAGGCTCAGCCTCCTCCAGCGATTTCAAAAATACAGCATGAAAATTATTTATTACAAGCTAAATATTTTATTAAAATTATCAATATACAGAGTGTAAATACTCCTTTTCGTGTGATATCAAATTTATCATTCTTAGTTCTACAAATTTTGAAAGTTGTTAGCTAATTTAATAGATTCCTAATCACACTTTGTATGCCAGCTAAACTGAAAATTTATGAAAAATGTTGGAAAAAAACAAAATTTTTTTTATTTAAAATAGCTAAATACTAAATTTAAACTTCAAATAATATTTTTATTCAAAACCGATAATATATTAAGTCCTATCTAGGTTGGGGTGCCAAATATCCTGTTTAAATGTTGATATATGATATTAATTTACTTAAAAATTTTATCTGAATATTTGAGAAAAAATATATTTTTTGGACTTAAATATATTAAATATTGAAATTTTTTCTCTTTAAGATATTATCGAGGTGGCAAAATCTGTCATGGTCAAATTTGGCCTTTTTTAGATATACCGAAATTAGCCGAGATCTAAAGAAACTTGGGACGGAAAAATGAAATAAATAACACAGGTCAACAAATTTTTGAGAGTTATGAGCCAACTACGGAGATCAAACCTGCCATCTTAGGGATTTTCAAATCCGTTTACCGTTTTTCTATAGTCAACTATAAACATTGGAAATTTTAGAATAATGCCAAAAAAAACAAAGGAGATTCAGAAACAAAAATAAATTGAATTTTTTTATGCATATTTGCAACAGCTAAATTGTTTAATTCAAACTTCAAATAAAACTTTTATTAAAAACTGATAATTTATTGTGTCGTATTTAAGTTTAAACGCGAAATATTTCGTATTCTAAATGCTGATGTAAGAGCTTGATGTACTAAAAAAATTATTTCTCATTGAGATGATAAATATAAGTTACAAGATATGAAAAAAAGATTTTTAAATATTTCGTTTTAGGGTATTCTCGATCTGTCAATTTGGTCAAAAAAGGCCATTTTTTTGATATAAACGGATGTAAGGAGCCGAAGCCGGATGAAACTAAGAAAAACGAAATATATATATAAGATAAGGCCATCATGGGGATAATTTCTTTTATGTTTTCATAAAATTCACAGTTGTGCCATTGAAATTTGTTGACCTGTGTAATAGTATCAATGGGATTATTTCCCACCAACGTCATAATTTTTTTTTGACTTCTTAATTTTTGTCCATTTTTGTAATAGTTAAAAATATTGGATAATATGAAATTTTAAACTTCGGCTCGGCCATTAATTTCTTTTTTTCAAATTCAGGCAGGACCCGCCAGCCGGCCCGTTCTGAATTTTCGCCCGGCCTGTTTGGGTGGGCTGGCAGATGGGCCCCGACTTTGATCTCTAGTGTGTTAGCGGATTAAAAGTTATGCTGTCAAAACAATGTGGCCACAAAAAAAGATATATAAAATTTGAGGCAAAAAACTTAATATTTTGTCACAAAAGAAATATTGTGATAAAACTTGATGGGTAAAAAAAATAGAAAAGTTTCTATCTATCAATGAGTACAATCACGAAAAAATATTTTTATGAAACCATTTCTGTTGAGGAATGACTTAAAAAATAACAAGTTAAAACACAATCTGATATAAATGAAAGAGAAAAGTTTCTAGTTAAAGCATAACATACGAATTCGTTAAGGGATTTAGGATTTATGAACAAATGCTTATAAAAATTAATCTCCAAAAAAAATCTCTCTTTTGCTATTTTAAACATTTTTTCTTTAGATTTGTGACAACTGCAAGTTTTGTTAACGTTTGGAAAATCGCCTGTTGGACTGACCGGTTAGGTCGTAATGTAGTACCTTTCTTTTAGATGCATTTAAAATTTTGCAGTGAAATTTAAACCCAAATTGTTTAAAATTAGCGTGCCACATTATAAAAAATCGCGTTTTTAATTAAAATACATTAAAATATTATATTTTTTTGGCGTTTTGTCAAATTGTGATTAAATTAATATACATAAACAAGAATTGTTTGAAATTATGGATTTAGGAAAAGTGGTGAATACACTAGCCTTTTTTTTTTTTCATTCCTGTTAAAAATTCACACAAGTTATTTCCCGATCCATCTGATCAAAGGGGCGTCATTTATTTACACCTATTTTTTTTATATTATATTATAATTATAGCAGGAATAAAGAATGATAATTATCATTCTTCATTCCTGCTATTCAAATGGCTGTGGCCTGTACAACTTTTATAATTAGAAAGTATTTTTTCTGTATTTAACAATATTAAAATAAAAAATATTAATTTGCCCGTTTACGATACTATACTAAACTAAGAAAATTTTTCTTAAAGGATTTAAAAATCCCTAAGATGGCAGGATTGATCTCTGTAGTGGCAGAAGTAATTGACATAGAAAAATTATATGTTTGGAAGAGAATTAGCCAAATAGAAAAATTCTTTGCAAATTCAAAAAATGAGTTTTTAAGAAACCCCCTACCGCCTTATACACAATTAGAATAAACAATTTACCAATTAACATCTCCCGAGGACTAAAATGTAACAATTTGGCCAGGGCCTGAAACAAAGCTCATTTAACAGCTCGTGAAGGAGCCAAAGTGCTTATAAACAATCCGGTCTAAGCGCCTTATTTAAAAACAACTTATCGGTATCCTAAGACGATTTAGAATTGCTTAAAAAGATAATCCGGCCTAACGTCATACAATCAATATTACATCCGTAGAAAAATACAAAGGGCCATCACTTTTTTTTACCTCCGAGTTCCTACATCCATTTGATTTTATTTGTTCGTATCAAGATTTTTTTCCTTTCACAAAAATATCTTTCTAATTGAATTTCGTTTTGAACGTGCCCGAACTTTTACTCATAAAAATAAAGAGAATAAATTGAGCGCGCCTTAAAATAAAAAAGTGTGTATATGGCAATTGAATATTCAGTTTTAACTTCAGTTAATGTCTACGATATGAGATGCCCATTCACTTTTCATTTCAACATTACATTTTTATCTCACAGCCAACTAGTTGAAATATTCCAACCATATTCAAATTTGTTAATCATCGTGGCTAAAAATTAACTAACATTATGTTTAACTTATAATTAATACCTCACCTTTACTGCATCATCTGACAAGAAAAATTGGAGTTTTAAGTATTAATTAGTTCTAGAGATATTTTTTTAACGCAGACACAAATTTTAACTTATTCCAAACAGAGTAAGAGCCTCAGAAAAAGGTATTTGTAGAGGTGACAGGTAAAAAATGGGACGATAGTCTTACATAGAATATATTTATGTACTTTATCGGTGAACCCACCACAAAAAGGAGTCAAATGTATTGCTTTGTTCTCGCAAACACATTAAAAGATTTATTGGATATGTTGGATCTTTAGCGTCAACCACTCAAAATATTTCGCTTTGAGGAGAAAAGAAAAATGACAAAAACAAAAAAAGTGAAAAAGGTCTTTCTACTCCTTTTTTTGGACATTACAAATCTTTTTTAAAATAAATGGATATGTTTTCCATTTTTGCATAAATTATCATATTAGTAAGCCATTACTTAAAAGGTCTGCCATATATTTGGGTTATCGTATTTCCCTTTTCTAGAAACAATAAAAGAAAGAAAAAAACCAAAAAGTCGCTTTTTTGTGTCTTTGCTGAAAAATATATTAGTTTCAGGCAGGGACGAATAAGGGTTTACCGAGTCTAGAAATATAAAAATTAAATTCTCTTCATAACAAAAAAATAATTCTCTTCATAACAAATAAATATGACTCTTCAGAACATGCAAAAATTCGATGCATCTTTAATGCCTAAGACCAATTCAATATAATTTTTATTAGTGGTTTCCAGTGGCCAAAATTATTAGACGCATCCATCACACATAGTCAAAAATCTTTGAGCTAGGGCATGTCAGCGAAATTTAAGCTTTTAGCACAGAAGCTAACGTTTTAGTCCGTGGCTTTTGAATTTTTTTTAAATATTTTAATACTAAAAAAAATGAAATTTTGACAAAGGCCGCGAGCAAAGTGAGTTTTTATATTCGTAAAAATTTTAAAAATTCTGAAAATTTTAAAAATTTTATTTTTCTTCAGATTTTTTTATTTCAAAAAGCATTTTATGCGCATAAACTAGATTTGGCAACTTTTAAAAAATTTGCGTTTTATTACAAAATAAAAATTTTTAAAATTTCACGAAATAAAAATTCACTTTGCACGTGCCCTAATTGGCATAAATCAATTATATATAGAATAGATATAATGTAGTTTCAATCACATCATAAAATATTATTTTATACGAGCCGGGCAGATATTTCATTTTATTGTGGCCCACTCGGCTCATTTAACTATTAGACTTGGACCAGTCAAGAGATGGGCATAAAAAGCATTGCTCTATTTCCCTCAATTGTAAGAAAAAAGTTAATAGGGATGGGCAAAATCCATAGATAAAATAAATTAAGTTACAATTATTAAATTTTTTAACTATTAACCAGAACTCAGTTAGACTTTTATAAGTGTTAACAATTTGGTCGAAACATATTTTTTGTTTCATAAATTAATTTATAATTTTCAAAGGTCACCGTTATATTTAATAAGAGAGAGCTTATGTCAATGGATTTTGGTGTCTTTCGGCTACAAACTATTTCTGCGCATTGAAACTATCAGAAAATCTTTAAATCAAGTAGGAATTGTGGAATTGTGACAATACCAAAAGCAAATTTTCTAATAATTAAGCATTAAAAGCATATATAAATTAACAAAAACTCTTACTTCTTGACTACAAAATTTTAGTTACAGTTAAAAATTTAATTTTACTATAACAACTTTTTAAGGATTCAACGGTTAACTAATCGCTTGAATTTTAATCTAATTATAATTTAATTTAGTTAATTTCGTCAACTTGTCCATTCCTAGTTAAAAACGCAGTTGTTAATTGACGATTAAATATCACACATTTATAAATAAATAAAATGTGCATTTTCCAAATCTCTTTTCATCAAAATAAGTAGAGATTTAGTATGTTTTTTTTAAGTTTATATGTCGAAATCCCAAGCTGTATCATATTTATAAATCTATAATTTGATAGAATTATTTTCTTTGTATATGGTTGCGGCTAATACCAATTTAAAAATTGTAAAAAAATATTTTTAAAATAAAAAAAATATTAACGGCTGATATCACAAAATGAAAATTAATGTTTTTTGATCGAATTTTTTTTTTAAAATTTTAATATTTAATTTCTTAAATTTTTTTTACACTAGCCACCTTAATGTGAATCAAATTGCTCAAATTTGTCTTCAATTTTTTTTTACTAGCCGCACCCTTTGATATATATGTTGTGGGCTCCTCAATAAACGAAGTTTAGTTATTTTAATTCTTTTTGTTATCAGAGTAATTTTTAATGTAAATATAACTGTCGCTCCTTGTCCTGCTTGAAATTAGACTGAGCATTTTAATCTCGACTTCTTAACCCGCAATTAGCACTGTGGGGTCTATATGGACCCCAGCACATCTTGAATTGAATATCTTCAAAAATATTAAAATTTTTGTGACTTTTTTCTTAAATATATAATAAACAAAACTAGTAATTAAAATTTGGTTTAAGTCTAATAACAAAATTTGTTTAGAATTTAGAAATTGAATTGGAGTTCATATGGATACAGGCACGATTCTAGACCCCTTTTGGGGGGGGGGGCAGTGCCCCCCCAAAAGTTTTTGATTGCCCCCCCCCCCCAAAATAATTGATTTTGCCCCCCCAAAAATACATAGTAATTTTATGTCTGCTCCCCCAAAAATAATTGATTTTGCCCCCCCCCCCCAAAATACATAGTAATTTTATGTTTGGCCCCCCCCCCCAAAAAAAAAATTGAATTTGCCCCCCCAAAAATATATCGTAATTTTATTTCTTCCACATAATATAATTAAATTTGCTCCGTCAAAAATATCTAAAAAATATTATATTAAAAATATTTACTTTTTTTAAAAGTGTTTTTATTCATTAATACTTCTCATCCGCAAGAGAGATCAAACTAACACAGAAATATATAGAAAAATTTGATTTTACAGACAGCTTTATATTTGTGAAAGCAATTCATAACTTTGATGCCTAAGAAATTTTCTCACTTGTAATCAATTTATTGTTAGAATATAATCTAGAACCAAAGAACCTGATCGCACAATGCTACGATGGGGCGAACTAATGCCCTGGGGAAAAGGTGGTGTTCAAGTATTTCTAAGCAAAATAGCTGGACACCATGTCCCGTATATTCACTGCTTTAACCACCGATTGCATCTTGTTGTAAAAAATTGTCTTGAAATTTTAGAAGGGAAAGATTTTTTTGATAATTTTTCTTCCCTTCATAAATTTTTTCAACATGATGCAATCAAGGTAGTAAGTGAATGCGGGACCATACCCCGGCTGTTGCCCCATTGGTGGTGTGGTCACTCCCTGTCACTCCCTGCCCATTGTTTTTTTTTTAAATTACACAAAAATTAATACTCTTTTAAAAATAAAAAAACTTCTATATCTTCAGGTCGCAGGGCCAAATCGGGGTTTTTTGACCATATTTATAATCATCTATTTATTTTTTTGTATTTAATTGAAAAATTATTTTATTTGTTAAAAATAATTATAGACCAATTTCAATGCAGAACGATTTATGTTTCTAAAACTTCTGATTTAATACACCATTGTTTGTTAGAAATTAAACAATTAAGAAATAAAAATACATTTGAAGATTTATTCAAAAATTATTTTGATATTAATACTTTTTTAAATGACAATAATTTATCTTTGGATAAAAGAAAAACTAAACCTAAAGATTTTTCTGATTTTTATTCATTTTTTACTCATAAGTTTGAAAATATTTTAAATATTAAGGATAAAGTAAAAAGTATTTGTTTTAATATTAGTTATTTATTTATATTTTGATAGTAGATTTTTTACCAATAATAATTATTTAAAATCTTTAGATTCCCTTTATAATTTGATTAATATTTTAGATATAAATAAATTAGAACCTATTTTAAAAATAAGTAATATTGATGAAAATTCATTATCTCAAGAAAATGACGTAGCCAAAATTTTTTAATAAGAAACTTAATAATTACAAAGAATGTGTTACTCTTGATTTTGTTAAATTTTTATATGATTACAAAGATGCGTTTTCTAATCTATTTAACATTTTTCCTATAAGTTTGTTAATTTGCTCAACGTCGAGTTGTGAGGCCACATTTTCTTCTTTAAGAAGGATAATAAGTTCTTGCTGTTGAGTAGTAACCTGCGTAAAGGTGATTTGGTTTTTCAAGGACACGAAAAATCATTAACTGGGGCGTTAAATTTTGATGAATTTTATAATTTAATCAAAACAACCTCTAGGATAAAATTGTTAGATTAATAAAAAACACTGCTCATAATCAGCTAATTATTTACTATTTTAAAACATGGTTGCAATTTTTTTATGCGCATTTAACGTTTATGTTCAGGTTTTATTTAATTTTTACCCTAATATTAATTACTAGTTATATATAACCAGTGTTTTTCCATATATATTCTTCCAAGCATACTTATACAATTTGTTTTTATGATAATTAATCTTATTTTACTATTCATTTTCTAAAATTTAAAGTTTTATATAATTTATTTTAATCATTCATATATATCATATTTCAAATTTTCATGCGCATTGATACCAAATGATAAAATACTTAAAATAAATTTCCAAATCTCATATCTTTTTAAGCAATTGATATTAGTGAAAACAATTAATTTTAATTCATATATCCAAATTATAAACGCAAATATTTTTTTTACGAATATAATAAATTACTATTAATTTGTTAAAAAATTTTGAACATGGATTCTATTGTTGTACATGTATATTTTTTGCCGTGACCGAAGGTCACGGCCAATTTTGCCGCCGAAGGCGGCAAAAAAATTTTTTCTGCCCCCCCACGAGTTTTTTTTGCCCCCCTAAAATGGAAAAGCTTATCGGGCCTGTATGGATACCCTCAATTTCAATGTTAAATACCATGTTATTGCTTCTATTTAAATTTAAACTTAACTTTGCAACCTTATATTCTAGTTATTTTTTTTTTATAATTTTAATTATTTATACAAAATGTTTGTATTGTATAATAATATGAATTATTTTTTTTTCTTTTTAAAATATCTAATTTTAATGGTTATAGCCAAAAATAATTTTTTATATCAAAATTTTTTTTTTCATGAAACTCTCTAAATATGTTCTGCTAGACGTAAAAACACGATTTGATCAATAATATTGATACATTTAATTTATTGACATGAATTAAATTTAATATGGAAAAATGAAAAATTTCAATTTTTTAAATTTTTTCCTACTATGTGTCAAATAAAATTTGCAATATTCATTAATAACACAGGTCAACAGTTTTTTGAGAGTTATGAGTTAACTACAGAGAGCAAACCTGCCATCTTAGAGAATATTCCTTTTAACGTTTTTTCTAATCAAACTTAGTTAGTCAATTATAAACATTGAAAATTTTACAAAAAAGGTTAAAAAACCAAAAAAGATTCAAAAACAAAAATAAATTGAAATTTTATTTTTCCATATTTACAATAGTTAAACTGTTAAATTTAAACTTCAAATTAAAAACCATAATATATCGTGTCCTATTTAAGTGTGGACGCGAAATATTTTGTAGTCTATAAATGCCCATGTAAGTTGATATACTAATAAAAAAAATTTTCCATTATTTGTGATTAAAAATATAAGTTACAAGGGATTTTAATATGCAAAATAGATTTTTAAATTTTTTTTTAGGGTATATTTAGATCTGTCAATTTGGTCAAAAAAGTACAATTTTCTTTATAGACGGATCTAAGGAGCCAAAGACTGACGAAACTAAGAACAACGAAAAGCATATATGAGATTAGGCCATCATGGGGATGCATTCTTTTATGTTTTCATTCACGTTTCTAACATAAATATTTGATGCATATATTAGTCTATAATTAAAGAGCACGTATTTCTCTTCAAAATAATAAAAAAAATAAAGATCATAGTTTTAAAACTCTTGATTTAAAATTTGGACCCCACCATAGCATTCGCGTTACAAATTTCACACCCTACCATTCGCGGGTTAATTTAAATGTTTGGTTCAGTACTTTCTCTCTACTAACATAACAGGAGGAGAAATCTACGACTACAGGTAAAGGGAAATAACGCGGCCGATATTTTTGCAAGACTTGTGGGTTTTTAAATTAGTACATGAGTGTTTACCCAATGAGGTCACCTTTCGCTTGCCAGAATTTTTGGAGCTACTCAGCTGATGCACGGTTCTATTCATTATAAAAAGAGAGTTAGCCCAAGTAGTTTTAAATGAGAGATTGTTTAAAAGATTTTTTTTGCAAGGAGCGCGGAGCAGAAAGCAAAAGACGCTTAGATCGAAATCAATCATAACAAATAATATTTAATCATATATATCTTATGTACAGTAAACATTTATGTCATAACAAGTTTTACTTAACCCGCGAATGGTAGGGTATGATCTTTGTAACGCGAATGGTAGGGTGAGATTTTTGTAATGCGAATAGTAGAGTGGGGTCTACACGGACCCCAATTTTAAACTTCTATAACTTTAAGAAATTTTGAGCTATGATCTTTGTTTTTTTATTATTAAAAAAAAACGGGTTTTTTAATTATAGAATAATTAAACTTATCATTAATGAAAATTGCAAATTTTATTTGATACAAAGTAGAAAAAATGTGAAAAATTGAAACTTTTCATTTTTCCATATTACATTAAATAAATCATATCAATAATTTAAATATATCAATATTATTGATTAAATCGTCTTTTTAGTTCGGGTAAAACATTTTATAAAAAATTCATGGAAAAAAAATATTTTAAAACAAAAAATTATTTTTGGCTATTATTCACCTTAAAAACTAGACATTTTACAAAGAATAAATAAATTTAATACAATACAAACATTTTATTTACTTAAGGGCGCTTTCAGACTCGTTTATTTGTTTAAAAAATTTTCAAAATTTTATAAATTTCAAATTTTTTTGAAATTTTTTTTTTTTCAAATTTTTTTATAAACTTTTCCTTTCAGAAAAACTATTTAAATGCCAATAATAAAAAATTGGCGACTTTTTTTAAAAAAGCGTTCAATGTCAAAATGTAAAAATTTCAAAATTTTTAATATTTTTTACAAAAATGAAGAGTCTGAACGCGCCCTAATATGTAAAAATATTTAGAAAAAAATATAAAAAATAAGGTTGCAACTATTTAAGTGTAAATTTACATTGACGCAAATATATGTTTTTTAACATTAGAATTTACCATGTGGGGTCCATACGGACCCCAATTCAATCTAAATTCTAAACAAATTTTGTTAGACACCGAATTTTATTTACTAGTTATGTTTATTTTATATTAAAAAAAATTCACATAATTTTGCCCAATCTACTATACAATTTTCAAACTCGATTTTTCTTTGCTACGCTAGTTCTCGGAGATGGTTTGTAGTTGAGCGACGTGTGAGGTGTGGTTTTGTAGGGTAGGTTGAGAAGGTGTGCGGAAAGATAGTTAGGAAGCGATCGAGACTTCCGGTGGGTGTGAAAAACCTGACTTTAAAAAGTTTTTCGAGCAGTAGCGATAAAAAAAAATCGTTTGTCGAAAAGGTGCCTAGGAATGTCGAGTTTGTATTTTTATCCACTAGGAAGTTTTATTTTTTGTTTAAACGACGAAATTCTCTCAGGGCTTTAAATGGTAAGGTTTTATTTTGAATTTTTTTTAGGTTAATTATTATAATATTGCCCACGTTTTTGGAAAGTTTCGAGATTTTATCAGCTTCTGTTACCGAGATATTTAAGGTTAAACAGGGGATTAAAATTTGAACTTTACACTCGGGATCGGTTTGACAAAAATTCTCACTACAGATTTTTCTTAAATTTTTATCGAATCATAATATTATAGTCCTTTAACTTTTCTCAAAATTTCAGACTCTTTTAGCCCATAGGAGCCGAGTTAGCGGCCCGGTACCGAAAGGTACATAAATGTACCTTTTGGGATTTCGGTCTTAAAGAGTAGTTAAAAAATATTTTTTAAACGTCCTTATGCATAATATATGTAAGCAAGTTAGGTCCTTAAAATTTATGCAAATTGAAGCTCTTCAGCTATAGCGGTGTGAAAGACCTAGGGCGCCAAACCCTGGAAATCATGTTGCTCTGTACGAATTAAATAAACACACAAGAAGGTCGCCAAAACGATCAAAATTTGTCTTATCCTATTCCTTAATGATAGTTTTATCGTGGTATAAAGTGATTGACATAGCTACTTTATTTGTTTTGCTAAGATTGGGCCATATATTTTCAGGTACAAAAATACACCTATAAGCAGGCAATACGTAAAAGGTAAATTTTATTTATAATACATATATATTCAATTTGAAATGTTTATATTAATTTATTATATTAACCAAAGTGGTCCGGGCCCGGACCCCCTTTGTTTAGTAAAATAATATTATACTGAATAATTGTACCTTAAGACAACTGTGATTTACTCCCAGATGCAAGATCTGCATGTGATGAGCCCCGGAATTAGCTTAATCTTATTATGCCTAAATATATGATTTGTGCCCTTATAAGCCGTACAACTTTATCGGTCAAACTGTCGACCCCGTACATTTGAAGGTATGTTTAGATTTTTGTTTTTTAACAATTAACTTAAATCATTTAGTATAAATTTTAGGATCTTTGAGTCTTGATTTGTCGGAAAGTCATTCAGAGTTAGTTTTTGGATTTAATACTGATTTTTTTTTGGGCTGTATTTGCTTTAATTTTCATAGGAAAGTACATAGGAATAATTCTTTTCTTTTAACTTCAGATCTTTGATATGATGATATTTGCTACCAAATAGGTTTCTATTTAGGGATTTATATGTTACTATTTTAATTTATTGAATTAAATAGATTTAGTCTGAATTAGTACTTGAATTTGTAATTAGAATAATTAGTTATTAAAGCTTTTGGTATATTTGGATTATGTCAGATTTAATTTTATTTGGAATTTAATTTTTTATACAATTTTTTTTTAATTTTTATGTATATTTTAAAAAAAACTCTTTAAATATTTGATATTTTTTCAATTTTATTTGATTAATTTCAATTTTATTTAAAATTTAATTTTTTTAAAAATTTTTTTTCATTTTTCATGAATTTTTTTTTAAATTTAAATAAATTTTTTTATTATTTCATAATTTTTATGAATTATTTTGAAAAAATTTTCAATTTTATTTGGAATTTAATTCTTTTTTAATTTTTATGTATATTTTAAAAAAAGCTTTTTAAATATTTGATATTTTTTCATGAATTTTTATTTAAATTTTTTAATTTTATTTGATTAATTTTTTTTAAAAAATTTTTTTTTAATTTTTATGTATATTTTTAAAAAACTTTTTAAATTTTAATAAGTTTTTTTTAAATTATTTATTATTTAATAATTTGGTTTTTTATAATCAAATTAAATATTTAAATATATCGACTGATCGTGTACACAGCCAATCAGTTTGGTCGTGTACACAGCCAATCAGTTTAATTAACATGTCAAGTTGCCCGGGCGGAGCCGGGCCACATGGGCTAGTAATATATATTTTTAGACATTTAAAATATAATAAGTGTTGAGGTTTGTATGGATTCCACAGCACCAATTGTGGGTAGTACTAATCTTGAGTAGTATCAATTGTGAATTAAACCCGAGTACCTTACGGAATGTTATGGCAATAAAGCAGGCACGATTCTAGACCCCTTTTGGGGGGGGGGGGGGGGGGCAGTGCCCCCCCAAAAGTTTTTGATTGCCCCCCCCCCAAATAATTGAATTTGCCCCCCCCCCCAAATACATAGTAATTTTATGTTTGCCCCCCAAAAAAATTGAATTTGCCCCCCCCCCCCCCAAAAAAAAATATATAGTAATTTTATTCCTTCCACATAATATAATTAAATTTGCTCCGTCAAAAATATCTAAAAAATATTATCTTATATTTACTTTTTTTAAAAGTGTTTTTATTCATTAATACTTCTCATCCGCAAGAGTGATCAAACTAACACAGAAATATATAGAAAAATTTGATTTTACAGACAGCTTTATATTTATAAAAGCAATTCATAACGCTGATGCCTAAGAAATTTTCTCACTTGTCATCAATCTATTGTTAGAATATAATCTAGAACCAAAAAACCTGATCGCACAATGCTACGATGGGGCGAACTAATGCCCTGGGGAAAAGGTGGTGTTCAAATATTTCTAAGCAAAATAGCTGGACACCATGTCACGTATATTCACTGCTTTAACCACCGATTGCATTTTGTAAAAGATTGTCTTGAAATTTTAAGTGAAGGTCACGGCCAATTTTGCCGCCGAAGGCGGCAAAAAATTTTTTTCTGCCCCCCCCACGAGTTTTTTTTGCCCCCCTAAAATGGAAAAGCTAGAATCGGGCCTGATTACTA
The DNA here is from genome assembly GCA_030555515.1 of Acutogordius australiensis. Lineage (NCBI taxonomy): Eukaryota > Metazoa > Nematomorpha > Gordioida > Gordea > Gordiidae > Acutogordius > Acutogordius australiensis. Next base: position 24,405,157 of record CM060242.1, read on the forward strand.
GTTATATATAACCAGTGTTTTTTCATATATATTCTTCCAAGCATACTTATACAATTTGTTTTCATGAAAATCAATCTTATTTTACTATTCATTTTCTAAAATCCAAAGTTTTATGTAATTTATTTTTATCATTCATATATATCATATTTCAAATTTTCATGCGCATTGATACCAAATGATAAAATACTTAAAATAAATTTCCAAATCTCATATCTTTTTAAGCAATTGATATTAGTGAAAACAATTAATTTTAATTCATATATCCAAATTATAAACGCAATATTTTTTTTATTTAGAATATAATTAATTACTATTAATTTGTTAAAAAATTTTGAACATGGATTCTATTGTTGTACATGTATATTTTTTGCCGTGACCGAAGGTCACAGCCAATTTTGCCGCCGAAGGCGACAAAAAATTTTTTTTTGCCCCCCCCCCCCACGAGTTTTTTTTGCCCCCCTAAAATGGAAAAGCTTGAATCGGGCCTGCAATAAAGATAAAATATATACTTGCCTTGAAGCTGCTTTTGAGTTTATCAAAGAAAACATCAAATGCCAATAGTGTTTTACTAAGACATTATAATTTAGTTAAGTGTTATTAGGGATTGATTATGGATGATACACAAGCCTTGTTAATTTAAATGATTATTATTTTAACCATACAATAATTACTCAAGCAATATAAAAACCTCATTATTTTTTATTTTTTGTTTTTTTTTTAATGATTAGGTGCTTTTTTTAGAAATTTTTAAATATATTTACCACAACCATAATGAATTAAGCCATATTTAATCATATGTTAGACCCTTAGAGGACGGTTTAAAATTTTTTGAATTTATTTGC
>CM060242.1:24406198-24491035 GCA_030555515.1 Acutogordius australiensis
ATCGTCCCAAATCTAGTAAAAAGCCTAAATCCAGAGAAAAAATTTACCGCTTGAAAAAATTTAACATAATCTGTTCTACTTGTGATATTTGCCTTTAGTATTAATTTATACCAATATTATTTATAATTGATTTAGGTTAAACTGTGAAAATAATAATGTTAGGAGTTGAAACCTAGATTTAAAGGATTTATAGATTTACCTTTCTATCCTCTTAACCTAATCGCTATGATTACAGTCTCTTTTTATTATATTAATATTATGTTATATGTTATTGAAATATATAATAAAATAGCTGTATAGAAAAGCTAAGAGCTGAATAAATTTACTTTTAAATATTAGTGAGAGCTAAATAGCATGCAAGAATTATGAAGTTATAAGAGGCATTTAACATTTTATGTAAGATGTTTAGGTTGGATAAAAGCTACAGGTAAAGCATTTAAGATTACCAAAAGAAAAAAAACAAAATTTATGGGCATTGCTCGTCTATGTGATTAATAGCCTCTTTTTTGGGGCATTCCACCAATGTAACAGAAGTTGTACAAGTAACTAAATCTATTAATTTTGTTAGGCTCTTCCCCATTAATGGTGACATATGATCAGGAACATGGATTAAGTACCCTAACATTTCAAAACTTAGGTTATTTGTTTTCATAAAAAAAAATTAATTTTTATTATAAATATATTATTCTTTGCATTTATAAAAATGGCTAATATATGTAACTTAATTTAAATTATTAATTTTTATTGTCAAATCAATTTAATAAATGCACCTTTATTAATTATTTTAGGTAATAACACCTGCCAGTGAAGTGAATAACAATGCACTTTCCAATATGATCAGTCATGAATCTACAACCACTCAACCATGCCAAATACCTATAAATGAAGTGAATACCGGAGCACTTTCCAATCTGATGATCATTCACAAACCTAAAACCACTCAACCATGCCAAATAACCCCCATTAAAGAAACCACCACAATGCCTAATAATAATAAATTTCCAATTGACCATAATTTCCAACCATGCCAAATAACCCCCATTATTAAAGAATCAATCCTTTCAGATGGCCATTTGGAGCCTAGTGAAAGTATCAATACATTATGCAATGTTTCTACACCAATATCTCAACCAAGTCAACTCACAAGTTTAAGCTTTTTCAAGCACGAACACAACAAAATGACATTATTAGAGAAGCAGACTCTAACATACCTGTTTTTTTAAAACCCTTTTCACCTCTTTTTACAGTAAGAAAAAATTTATTGATAATTGTTGAAGGCAGGGTTTTAAGATTAAGAAAGAAAAAAATGGTAATTATTATTTTTCATGCAAAACATCTAATTGTACTTCAACATTTAATATAAGTGATTCAAAAACTAAAAAAAAAATTTCATGTGGAGAGAATTGCACAAATAAAATTAATGAAGAGCTAGATGTGATGAGAATATTAAAAAAAAGGAGGAGACCACTAGCTGATTAAGTTTAGTTTCTTTATACCTTTTATGACCATGCTTTTGAAGTGTTTTATTTTGTAACATATTTTAATTCAATATTTATTTTTAAACTAGTCTAGTCAATTAAGCATTTAGTCAAGTTGATTCTTTTATCAAATTTTTACATTTTTATGCAATTACGTGTCTTTTTTTATTATATAGATAAAACAATTAAATAATGTGATACTCAGATTTAATGAATATGCTAAAAATTTAATTATTTAAAAAATATTATTTTTTTAAATTTATATTATTTTAATCTTATACATTTTTTCATTGTTCAAAGAATTTTTAAATATTTTGATTAAATTTTAATTAATAATTATAAGTTTGCCCTTAAATATCATCTTTCAAATTATAATGATTTAAAGCATTTATAAGTCTATTTTTAATATATTTATAAAACAATTAAACTACCACATAATTAGTAAATTTAGTAGCAGCAATATTTTATATGATCTTTTGTATTATTTTTATTGTTTTGTGATGGTGGATTATCATTTAATTCTCAACAATTATGATAATATTTACAAGTCTTGTTCATTTCACTATTTGGTAAATATGTAAAACAATTAAACTAGCACATCATTAATAAATTGCAGCAATATTTTATATCATCTTTTGTAATATTCTTATTATTTTGTGATAGTGAATTATTAATAAATTCTAAACAATTATGATATATTATCTTAATATCTTTTTAACTTCTAAAATTTTATTATTTAAAAATAATACTAAGAGCTTAGTCACCAAATAAATCACAACCATATTTACTTTACGTAAAAATTTTAATAATTAACAATATTAAATTAGTTAATAATATTAAAATTGTTTAGTTTGTGATCAAATTCAAATGTTTGCATATTATTTAAAGGCTGAAGTTGGCTAACAAAATTTAAGCTATAGTTAGCTCTCACTAATATTTAAACTTAGAACAGATTATGTTAAATTTTTCCAAACGGTAAATTTTTTCTCTGGATTTGAACTTTTTACTGGATTTTCAAGTAAGTTCCACTCGAGACGAAAAGCCATTTGCGTGTAATAATTCAGTGCAAGAAGAAAAATATGCACCACCAAAAGGTTTTTTAATTTGATTTTAAATATAATCCGGAGACGATAATGATTCTTCCGCACGTTCACTTACAAACCTTATTAAGATTTTTTCAGAGATATCACTAAATCATTCAATCGATAGTAGCCACGGGGTTATTAATAACAGGGACGTTTTAATGGTCATCTGATAAAAGCGAAATTAAGAATCAGTTAAAAAAAACCCATTATGACAGAAGTTTAGACGATTGTTCAAAATCAATTTGAATCCGGACATCTAGGGGCAACACAGACCAGTTGTTGCTTTATATCGTGCAGTTTATAATGTCGCTTGTCCATTTAAGAAGCCTCGCCGACGAAGTGAATCGTCGAAGTTTTAGCAAGTAAGACAAATTACTCTACCAACTAGGAGCGTCCATGCCTTAGCACTCCCTAAATCGAGAAAGAGGTAATAATTTGTCAATCTCTACAAAGTCCTGGGCGGATAAGTCTTTTCTTGTTGAATTAATGTGGGCTCCATTTGTAGTGCCCTTGCGTCAATAACTCCGCACTTAGGAATGCCACCGACCGTTAAATCCTTTAATGTTGTACCGACTATCCCCCAAAAGGTTATCTGCCGTTTATATATAATAACAGCGGGGAGTTGTCGGTCGACATTGTTTATGGTCAGAAAAGTCATATCTGATGGTATAAATCGACGTTGATTCCTTTTTATTCTTTTTTAAAATAATTATTTGCAGTCTTTCTTACTGCGGGCCGAGAATTTAACCTCCGGCACCGCATTAATTTTCTTGTTGCATTCTCTAATTCATTACATCTAATTCCGAAAACCTAGTTAGGGTGAGGTAGCTAGTATAAAAGTGCATCTAGTTTAGGGTTGGTAATACGTTAGACGAGTTTACGGTTTGGTTGATGAACATAATTCCCAAGCTAAAATTGACCTAAACGTTCCGTTTTAATCTGGACATCAGGTTAAGCCAAGACGAATAATCATTAAGCGGTCCCCTTTTTGTACCCAAGATTCAATTTTTAATTTAAAACAACTTTAACCCGCAAATGGTAGGATGAAATTTTTGTAGCGCGTATGATGCAGTGGGGTCCATACGAACCCCAATCTTGAACTTCTATAGCTTCAAAAGTCTAAATTATTTCAAAGAAAAAACGTATTTATATATCCTTAAACTAGTTTTATGAAGAAAATAAAATAGTTCCTAGTATTATTATCACTATTATACATTACAAACAATTTATATACATAAGGGGTTGGTTGCAATTTATTTTAAAATTTACATTGAGAATATATTATGGTTTTTAACATTAAGATTGAGAGTGTGGGATATATATACACCCCAATAGAATAACAATATTTGCTACGACAGCAAATCAGCATCTGACGGTATACAACACTGGCTCATATGCCCTAACCGCGTGCCTCCTATCTCTCCTATATATCTTTGGATCAATCCATTATCAGCTGCCCGCTCAATCTCACTACCAACTTCCAACGAATGGGGCAATAAACAACAACAACTAATTTCAAAATATATTTTGTTATTAGATTTAGATCAAATTTAAATTACTAGTTTTGTTTATTTATTTTATTTGATAAAAAAGTCACAAAATTTTGGCCAATAATATATATTATATTTTAAGATATTCAATATTTAAAAAGTTCTGGTGTCCGGAAAGATCCAATAGTCCCAATTGCGGATTAATATAGGCTTTTGAAGCGAGAATTTTTATGGCTGCTGGCAACTTGACTTTTATTAGATCATCTTTAAAAGAATTTATTCCAATTAAAGGTCAATTGAGACCTACATTGCTATTAAACGTAACCTTCCCCTTGCCCGAAGTCTTGGATGTGGCCGTTTTAAGCTCCCTTTCCAGAAATTAATCAAAATTTTTTATTCCCAGTTCAAGCACGTAAGGCATGTATCCTACTATCAGTTGATAAGGCAGACACTAGAGAGATACGTCGTTAATACAAGACCGTATAGGCACAAAGTTATTCAAGTCAACAAAAAGTATATGATAGTAGAATTAAATAGGTATACTTTTTATTCGTTTTGACCAAACCATGCCCCCCCCCCTTTTCCCTATGTAATGTGGGAACGTAACGCACGGCTATATCTTGATTATGTCAAAACATGCATTAAGTGCTTGGCAAGTCGATTAGGTCACCAAAGTTTTTAACGTAACTTTTGAAAAAGCACTCCAAAGGTTTAATAAATTGATCGCCGTATACATTTGCTAATCAACCTTATCAAGATGGATTTAAGCGACACAACATATTTAACGAATATACAACAAGCAAAAATGTCTGTTGAACTTTTACGCCTCGTCTGACTGACACACTATTAACTTAAACGCACAAACATACACCTATATTTAAACATATAAGCTTCAAACAATATGATCAAAAATTACAATTGCAAGACACAAAATAAATAAAATATGTTAAACCTTAATGCAAAGACTTTTATTATTACAAGTCAAGGTTTAATCAACAAGAAGTATAATAAAACAAATATACCTTTTTTAAATTAATAAGACATGGACTTATAAAATTTTACCATTTTTAATTTAACTTAAATATATAACTACAAGACACGGTTTAATAAGAAACCAAAAATATACTTATATAAAATTAAAAACAATACAATATACTATCATAAATTAAAAGAATAAGCCAAAAATAATATCAAACAATGTGAATAAGAAAGGTTTTATATAAAGAAAAACAAAATTAGACGTAAGAAACTAATATTATAAGATACAAATAATTGCACCGTTTTAAATATTAAAGAAATTAAATATAATAGGACATATAAAAATCACACATGCTTTTGCTACTTTACATTTGTAACGTGATATTGTCACGTGAGCCAATCAGAGGAAAACCAATAAGATGGTTTATCGCAAAATTTTACCCTCCCCTTTATTCGCTATGCCCCCTTCTTCAGGAGAACTTTGGGAGAGTTATATGATGCCCTCTTTTATTGAGGTTATATTTTTTCTTCCTAATGGTCTTTCTATTCCCAAATCATGTGCGCGTGAAGCTTCTTTGCAAGTCCTAAAAAATTCAATTCTCAAGGAATCAAAGCATCTACCCTTGTATGATGTTGTTAAACAAATTGGTTATGCCAGTTCACCTGAAAAATTTTTGTCTGATAATTTTATTTTTGTTGGAGAAACCCAGGATGGAACAAAAGAGCAATTTTATGACGAGGGTAGAAGACTTTGTGATCTTAAATTATTCATGCCTATTTTGGAGCTTGTGCAAAACCCTAATTCATATGAAAGTCAAAGTGCAGCATTATTATTGGGCCATGAAAAAATTGATGAGAAGGGTTTTATTGTTGATCCTCAATTTTTTGTGCCTGAAAATAAAAAGAAAACACATATTATATTTGATTGCAAAATGGGCATTGCCATGGGATTTTCTATTACAAAATTAGATAAATTGAAAGACCCTTATATTCCCCAATATAGATGGAATTTGTTGAATTTTGCAAAAGATATAGCCATATATAGAGAAGCAAAAGGGCTTTATTATTCAGCCTTATATTTATATCCTCCTAATATTACAGAAGAACATGTAGTCCCAGGCTATTTAAAGAAATACTTTGATGACAAGGGTATTTTATTTAAATGTATATGTGATTTTAATATGTCATAACAATGGACAACAAAAAAACAAAATAATTAATTTTTACAGGGTTAAGAGAATTTTCTTGAGATAACAATCATTGGAATTTTTCTCTCAATGCCTCCATTATTTTTATACTGTGTCCAAAGTTGTGAAAAAAAATATAAAAATTTTAAACTATTAGTTTTTTAAAAAATTTATTGCCTTATACAAAACATGTTTATCAATTTACTTTCAAGAGCCAAAAATGGATTTTATGACAACCACTAATTTAACATGAAATAAAAAAATTAAGTATAACAAAATAATTCAAACAGTTTCCTTAATTTAAATATATGTTTTACTTTTGTTTCTGCCAGGTTTTATAACATAGAAACAAAAAATACCCCAAAAATGGAAAATCTTATTAAACTAAAAATTTGAGGCATTGCCTAAACTTCTAATATATTTGTAATCAGCACTTGTAACTTAACTAAAAATGATGGTTGCCATAAATGAGCTTAAGGTTGTCCAAATTTTGTTTTTTGTAATAGACCTACCCTCATTGTTTAAATTTTGTTCTCTTTACAATATTTTGAAACTTATGACCTCTCATTTCAGCTCATTTTATATTAAATCTGCCTACTCAACTCTTCTTGTTGAATAAAAATTGAAATTTAATTAAGGGTGGTTCATTCAAATTAAGCATAAAAATGAATTTAATAAATGTATTCTAATAAAATGTATATTTTAGAAGAAAAATATTTTTTAGTTTACCTTCCAAGCCCAATATTTTTACAATGTCTAAGCATAGCTTCTTGGATTTTTTAGGTCTGGAATTTACTAATTTTGCCCTAAGCTGAATTATGAGACCATACAAACTATTTTTAACATTAATTTTTTGAAACTATAACATATTATAGTCTGCCTAATATTCAGAATAATCAAAAATCATTTATGGTTTTAGAAAACATAATTATATGTGTGTGGGTACTTTCTCCAATGGGCGAACGTCAAAAATACACTATAAAGATAAACCATTGCCAAAATGCAGATGATTTGATTGAATCAGCAATTAGGAAAAGCAGAGGAAAAGAATATTTAGCAAATTTAAAGAGCAATGATATTATCAGGTTATTTTTTTTCAAAATTGCCTATTATAATTTATTTGTGTAAATTATATTTAAAATTTTATTCAACTTTTCAACCCAAATATTATCTCTTGAGATCCTAATTCTTATAAAAACTAGGGGGTGTAAACAATACTTTAAATACCAAATGGTAAATTTTTTTATATGTTTTCTTATTAACTCTAGATACACATTTTAAGCATGAGAAATTGAAAATAAGCTATCAACTCTATAATAATAGTTAAACGAGATATTAAATCACAAAAATTGTTGTATTACATAGGTTATCTAATATCAATGGCACAACCATGAATTTTATAAAAACATAAAAGAATATATCCCCATGATGGTCTTATTTTATATAAATATTTCGTTTTTCTTAGTTTCTTCCGGCTTCGGCTCCTTACATCCGTCCATATCGAAAAAATGGCCTTTTTTGACCAAATTGACAGATCGAGAATACCCTAAAAAGAAAAAATTTAAAAATCTTTTTTTCATATAAAAATCCCTTGTAACTTATATTTATCATCTCAAATAATGAGAAATAAAAATATTTAGTATATCATGCATCAGCATTTAGATAATAGGAAATATTTTGTCCAAACTAAAATACGACATAATAAATTATCGGTTTTAAATAAAAGTTTTAATTGAGGTTTGAATTTAACAGTTTAGTAGTTGTGAATATGCAAAAAAAATTTCAATTTATTTTTGTTTTTGAATCTTTTTTGTTTTTGGCATTTTTTCTAAAATTTTTAATGTTTATAGCTGACTAACAAAGTTTGATTAGAAAAAACGGTAAACGAATTTGAAAATCCCTGAGATGGCAGGTTTGATCTCCGTAGTTAACTCATAACTCTCAAAATTTGTTGACCTGTTTTATCAAAATTAGGGCCTGCTTAAAAATTTCTCAGGTTTTACAATCAATGTTATTAGCAAACAATATTTTTTGTTATGAGCTTTTAGGCATTGCGGCTGTAAGCTGCTTAGCTGGATTTTTAGGAGATTTGGTAAGCTCTAGCCTCAGCTTTTTTTATCTTCCTGTTGGCATCCAAGACCTTATTCCTACTGTTCACCTATTCAGGGCTGTTGACAATCCTGTTGTTAGACACATCGTTTAAAACTTACCACCCTATTAGATCAACTTCCAAGTGAGTACAATGGCTTATTTTACCAAGGCATAAAGCTAGAAAAGTCTGGCGTGACAGTTCTGCTTTCATAAGAATGAAGAGTTTATAAGTCAAGTCATTTGAATATTTGGAAGTGTTAAGTACACCAATCTGTCATCTCGTTTAGCCTCTGTCGATTTCAAAGAGGCCTACGATATGGTACCGCATCACGCCCTATTGAAAAAAATTTTGTTTATTAGGAATAAGTGGAAAAATTATGGCTATAATTGAGGACATTTAGCTAGGTAGCGCTTAACGCCTTTTAACGATTCTGACCCGGCTTTATTAGAAAGTGGTCTGAGGCATGGCTTGCTATCATATATTCTTTTTAATATTTATCTTAATGATGTTTTCGATAAAATTCCAATTAATTTAGGAGTTATGGCCTAAATGTTGAAGATAAAGCAAGGGTTTGTCATTTGCTGATGATCTGGTTTTTTTCGCAGAATCAGGCGAGGATCCTAAAAAATTTCTTTACCATCTTGAAAATTGGGTTATTAGGTGGGAAATGGTAATTGGAGCAATGTGGCATTAAAACTCTAAACTCAACTTTATGTGATTGGTTTCAGGCTCACTTTATACCTTAAGTATCAAGCTTAGATATCTGGGCCTTTTAATAAATAAAGCCTTTAATATAAGATTATTGAAGATTGGGCATCAAAGGCAATTTTCTACGGTCCCTTCTTGCGGTCAAGATCCACATGTTAATTCATATTTATGTTTTAGTCATTCTACCCATTTTAACTTATAGTGTATTTGGTCTTCTCTCTACTAAAACATTGTCTCCGCTTTCAGATATCCACGATCAAGCCATTCGCTGGATAATTGGTAGATATGGCAATAGAATAACTGCCTAAACATTATTTGTATTTGTACCTTAATATAAGACGTTTCTTTAATAAATCCATACATTTCTTTATAAAATTCCAGTATAGTAGAGCATTTATAAAAAATCTGGCCCTTTTAGAACCTATATCTATCTCGCTAATGGATTTAGGTTTTTCGTATTTTAATTAAAACATATTGGATATTTATAAATTATCTAAAAATATTGTGTAAATCTTGAAAAAGCTAACCTCAGTGAAGTAAATCTAAAAACAATAAATGTTTTGAATCAGCAACTTTTTTCATAATTCTTTAAAAAAATTTGGCGTCGATTGCATAGGGTTTGCTTTCGGCTGCAAACTTTTGCATCATATGAGGACACCTAATTGGTGGAATTTAAATAAAAGTAAGACTCAAGATTGTTTACAAGCCATAGACTGTCCATGTTGGGTAAAATTTTTTTTGACGTTTTTCAGTTAAAAATATAAAATTTCATATAATCAGCAAGCAGTGTGAAAAAAATTTTTCACCCTAGCTAATGTTAGCCCATTACCAAAATTCTCCAAATTATACTTCCTTATTTTTGCCCATTACTATCGTGGCTCAAATCGGGTTCATGTATGCGGTTGAGCATCGATTATTAAATTATTTAATAAATAGGGACAGCATTTATACAATCATTTGAGAGCACAAGTACGTTTGAAAATTAAAATTTTTGTTTATTGATCATTTGATGTAAATGCATTTGGGCTTGACCAAAAAGACTGACATTTTTGCAAGAGACTAGGCAAAAAAATACAAGTAGCCGCGTGGTTAAATATTTAACCCTACATGGCCACCCGCTGGAGTCAAATTAGCCCTTAGGAAAGCCGCATTTTACCTAATGGAAGGGGCAAACTTAATATCACCGGTTTTTCATTTTAAATTTTTTTAGCCATTCTTCAACGGGATCTAATGTCAACAATCGCCGGGCAGCTTTTGAACTTGCCAGGTGTGTGACTTCTCTTAAAAGAGATTATACACTCAAAGTCTGTGGACGCGAGGAATACCTGCTTAGGCATGATGTTTCTCTTTGGAAGTATAGGGTAACATTTTGTTGGCTTAATTTTATTATAACAAATGTAACTAAATAAATCTCTTTGATGCAGAAATTTAGTAAGCAAAATGTTGTATTATTTTCATAAATTTTAGTACATTCAGGAGTGTCTTTCGGCGAATATCATACCCCAACTTATGCTTATGTCTAAACAGGGAATATACCAGACTATATTACCCAACTCTGGCCTAAATCCTTATGCTGGGTCTTTTGTTAACCACGATACCTTTGATGCAAATAAGTCAAAAACTGGGTTTGGCCTTTCAAAACATTTAAGCTTGGAGGATTGTGAAAAATACCACTCCTCGTTTGAATTTGTTTTTCCTTTAACCCTTATAAACCGATTGCTAACGATTTCTAAGGGAGATAGAACCAAATTTATTTTAAATTCTTCAAACAATGCTAAAAAACTTTGTGGTCATGCTAACAGTGCCTTTGACACCGAGTTTCAATATTCTCTCCCATCTCAGCAACGATCTGATAGCCCTAGTTCCCATGGTTCCTCCTCACGACATGATTCCATTAACAGCAACCCACAAAATTTGCAGCCTACTGGTGGAAATAAATTTTATTACGACCACAATCATCCTTCTGCAACAGTTTTATCAACTAAATTTATATCTATATCAAAATCTGTTTTATAATAAAAAGTTTTACCTGGGTCTTTAGGTCGCTAATTGTTGCTTTTATTTTTTTGACTTTTTGATAATAGGCTAATTACGATTAATAGAACAAACCCTTCTCATTCTCTCCCGGGGGAGGGGAGCAAGTTTTTTTAAAAAATAAAAAAATGTGTAAACCCTTTACTTTGGGGGGGCCGCTTGGGCAGTAGCCAAAAAAACAAAAAAAAGAAAAAAAAAACAGCCGCGGGGGGAAAAACAAATAATCCAAAAAAAATTAATTTTTTTTTTTGTTTAAAGAGAAAACCCAAAGGGAAGGCCCCCCCCAAATGGGGAGGGGAAGGGGGGAAACCCCAAAACCAATTGTTTATGTTTTTTTTACCATTAATAGGAAATACCGTTTAAAGGATTATAAATTTCTATAATATTATATTCTAATCTAATTGATTACTTTTTTTTGAATTGAATTTGTAATTATATCTATTTATACCTGCAAGAATGGTTCCCTAACTAAATTACATGGATCTGAGTCTTCGGCTATTTTGGACAGCGGATACCAGGTTCACACTGATATGTCTTTTTACCCTTTCCCTGATGCCTCCTCAAATTCTCAATTTCGCACACACGCTGGGGATATAAATAAAAACTCAGATTTAGAAGAACTCATCAATGGCTGTAATGCGGGTTCTAAACAACCCCTGAGTGATTACGGGACTAGCACTGACGGTGACACTGCCGAAAGTCGGAGCTCTTCTCTTTCATCAGTATATCGGCACCAAACTTCTTCCTCTAAAGCCCCCAAAAGTATTTTGTCTCAATTATTTTTTTAACCTATTCAACTTTCTATACGTTTGTAGTCAGGTCAAGTATATATCTTATTTGTTGACATAAAGCAAATATATATTGGTACCTATTTTTTAATATGTTTTTATTTTCTAAATAAAGATTCCACGAATAAATGCATGAAGTCTAATTTCAACGACGAATTTTCCCCACTGAGGGGTCGAAATCAGTCATCTCTTTCCAACCCGCACTACTCAGTCTCAACTTCTGTGTGGCAAGTAGAAAGCTCTTTTAAATTCAAGCTTAACGGTGCTATGTACATAAACGTCAAGGAAGCTGATAAAGTATACTTTTTTGTGTTTTTCAAATTTCATTTACTTGTATACTTTTAAGTTTTTTTTTTAAACTTTGTTTCTTCCCCCTCCTTTCATAAACTCTTTTAAGTTTATTCGATTCAATCCATTTATTAATAACTTGATACATCTTGTAGCACATATTACTAATTAATAAAAGACATAAGTTGTGTTAAGCATAATTATAAATTATTTTTATGCCCTTTTTATAACAGATTTACGTAAGGGCCGGTTTGTACGTCGGTTCAGAGTTGTTATGCCCATACGTAGAAAGTAAGTGGTCTCAATGCATTAGTCCGGCATGGAACGAATGGTTGGCCTTTGATTTGACGCTCCCTCATTTGCCTCGAACGACGAAGCTTTGTCTTTCGCTTTGCAGCATCTCAAATTCATCGGCAGTTAATGTCGTAGTTGCTCCACCACTCACTAAATCTTCCGTGGGAAGTCTTTTAGGCTCACCTACCACCATCAATGTTCCCAATCAAAACAACAATAACACTCTTAATAACGCCAATGTTGCGTCTTCTAAAAGAAAAAAACTTAAACAGGTAATCAGAGGTGGGGAAAAAAGAAAGCGGGTTCTATTCTATCTTTTTTTTGTGTATTTTTGGGATGAGTATGTGAACATGTCAAAATATTAACTCATTTTGCTGCTTAAAAAAGGGGCATTATGCTTTTTTCCGAAAAAAAAAATTAGGAGGTTATAAAAAAACACCCACTAGCGATTTTTATAATTAAGTCCAAGAAAAAAAAAGAAAAGAAATTATTTTATATAACCTTTTCGTCCTTATTAAAATACAAAAATAAATAGATTATTTGTTATTAATGGTTTAGGAGAGATGTTGTATAGCTTGGATTAATCTCAGTGTTTTTGATTACAACGGATTTCTGATTAATGGCAAACGTAACGTTCATTTGTATCAAACGCCGCCCTCACTCGTAACCACATACGACAAGGATTACCCTTTATACCCGCTTGGTTATATATAAAATATGATTCTTATGCTCTTGTTTATTATGTGAATTTTTCTTTATAAATATAAACTCCTTTAAATCCTTATTATCAATATTTAGGTGTGTTGGGTGATAATCCACTCAAAGACGGCCCCAATCTTCAAATTGAATTTGAACGATTCGAGAATCAAGACTTGCGTTTTCCATCTCTCGATCAAATCTATACGTTTGCAACGTTCAGGCAGTCACTTGAAGCTAGCTCGGCGGGATCGCTAAAATCTCTGCATCACGTTTACGATAAAAACTCCATTCAGCTCATCACAGACAAACGACAAAAGGATTCAATTACATCAACAACACCGGGCAAACTTTTTAAACCGACATCTGCTAATACTTTTGATGCTTTTACCGACTTTGAATACGGTCATGGTACAGGCCAATTGCCACCGCAGTTGCCGCCTTACGCCGAACATTCTCCTAGCAATGGTACGTTATTTAAGGGTTGGGCTTTATAAATTTGTCCTTATAATGGAAGTTTTTAATACATGATATTTTTTCATATTTGATACTTATACTTGACTTAATGGTAAACAAATAATAATACAACTTCAGAATAATAGGGCTTAAATTTTTACGCTGGGCATGATTAAAAACTCGATTTTTTATTAAAGTTTTTTTAGAAGTGTTTTAAGATAATTTTTTTTATTTTTGTTTTTTTTGACAATTTTAAGCATTTTAAAGTATTCGATGACATGTATCTTAGGGATATTTCAGAAATTAGAATATAATTAATTTTAATTTTGGAAAAGGGGAAAAGTGAACTAAAGGGACACTCAAATTTAAAATGGAAATAGAAAAAAGGTACTATAAGAAGGCTTAATATTATAAGATATTTATTTATAATATTCTACCATATGGCCTTTGCCTTTTCCCGTTTTCAATTACCTGAAGTGAAAAAAGGACAAATGTGTTTTTTTGCGACCTTAAATCATAAAATTTGTTCCTTTATTGAAATAATTTGAACCGTTTTTAATGAATTAATTATAATTAAATTCTGTAATATATCAAGATTAAACATTTAATCTATGGCCTAACAAATGTGTCCAATTAAGACACGAATTCACCAGATACATGTTAGTTTTAATTAAAATGTAATGTTTAATTTTTTTAGATTTAAAAAAAATTAAATATTTTATAGTTTTAGAAGCTTATTTGTGTTCCCGTTGTAACTATTATGATAGACTTACAAAAAGTTGCAAAAACAAAGGATAAATAAAAACACTTTGCTATGTAACTTTTTTTGGGGATTAAATATGTTATTTTATTTCAACTGTTTTAGTTTTTGAATAAAAGCGATTTTAAAGTATGACGCAATGAATGAATGAGTATAATTACTTAATCTATTAATTATATGCTGCTATTCTAATACAAGGCATAAATGGCCTTTTTCCTTATTTTATCTATATTAATTTATGGATATAAGGAGCTTAAATGTTAGTTTAATAATTCTAATATAAAAAGTTCGGCAGAACTATTTGTTGTTAAATGAACTCGTATAAAATGACTTTTTACACGAGTTTATTTCACACCGAATAAAGTTTTACACTAATTCATTTTATATCGAATAGTAAAAACGCTTTTCAATGAAGGGGTATCTTTTAGATTAGAGTTTTCTTATGTAACTTTTTATGTATTTCTATATTATTAAAATTTTTCTAACATGTTTATTTTTTTTACTGCGATTTTAAAATTTTTGACTCACTAAATTAAAGAGTATGAATAATTACGAATTTATTTAATCGTTATATTTATGTATTTTTATAATTTATCTATTTAAACTAGGTTATATTAATAATTCCTAATTTTTTTCGGTATTTTGCTGAATAATCAAAAAGTATAGACCTTTGAACTTAAAAACATATAGAAGGGTTTTGAGGTACGCTTGTGTCCCACTATGCGTATGTAAATTTATTTCACCAGGCAACTGCGGACTCACTATAATTCTACTAACCATGACCTAACCCTAACCTACACTAATCCTACCTTAATCTTAATTCGAACGCTAACACTAACCTTATCCTACTCTTACCCTAATTTAAACCAACCTGGCTAAATCTATCCAACAACTAACGTAAACCTAAATCTGACCCTAATCTTGCTTTTTTTAAATCTAACTCTAACCCACAACCTTTAAACCCAACTAACAGATTAAGCGAAATTTTTTAGTTGAACTTAAGCGTTGATAACGTTTGGTACGAAACCCAGGGTTAAAGCTAAATGGCATCCGTTTTATGACATGCTTTTAAAAGACAACCGGGCTGGTAAAAAATGAAATTAATTCATTCGGTATTGCGTTAGCATAAGATATGTGCAATGTGCACATATGTCGAACTGAATAAGGTATATTATTAAAATAAATAAACAATAAAAAAATGCCTTTAAAGGGATTTCCGGGCCGTGATATTCCGGCCTGGCATATCCCATTTTTTTTATATTATGCCCCACCCAAATATACATAATACACATACGGCCCGAAAATTTGTTAAGCTTAAAATGTTTGCTTTACAATAATCAATAAAATACAGATTGTATAAATAATATCCTTCATAATAAATTTAGCTCTTGTTAATAATGATGAGATTAAATTCGGCCCAGCCCGTAAATCTTTTTTCTTAATCAGCGGCCCGGCCCTTTTTTCGATCGAGCCGTGGGTGCCTGATCTCTAATTTGAACAGAGGCTGCTTCAGCAGCGGTGAAAATTACTAGCCTCTACACCCACCTTGCCTTTAGTTTTTTCACCAATCGTCTATCTATACTTTAATAGAAGGGATAAATGCCATTTAAATGAAATTTCGCAAATAAATTAATTATATTCCTTGTATAACACAGGTCAACAATTTTTTGAGAGTTATGAGTTAACTACAGAGATCAAACCTGCCATCTTAGGGACTAATCAAACTTAGTTAGTCAGTTATAAACATTGAAAATTTAAAAAAAAAGGTTAAAAAACCAAAAAAGATTCAAAAACAAAAATTATTTTATTTTGTATGTTCACAATAGTTAAACTGTTAAATTTAAACTTTAAATAATATTTTCATTAAAATCGATAATATAGTGTCGTATTTAAGTTTGGACGCGAAATATTTAGTATTATCTAAATGCCGATGGAAGAGCTTGATATATTAATAAATTTTTTTCCATTATTTGTGATTAAAAAGATAGGTTACAAGAAATTTTAATATGCAAAAAAGATTTTTAATTTTTTTCTTTTTAGGGTCTATTTAGATCTGTCAATTTGGTCAAAAAGGACCATTTTTCGTTATAGACAGATCTAAGGAGCCAAAGACAGAAGAAACTAGGAAAAACGAATAACATATATGAGATTAGGCCATCATGGGGATGCATTTTTTTATGTTTTCATAAAATTCGCGTTTCTGACTTATTTGTTGACCTGTGTAATATCAGAATAGCAGCATTGAAAATAGCTTTGAAAGTATTCATACTCACTGGTTTATTAAGTCATTCATAAATTTAAAAACTAAAATATTCAAATTTAAATAACAAATTTGAAATGCTCATAAACAGTTGCCTAAAACCCTTACTCAAAAATTTTCTACACTGTAAAGCTCTTTTACTATTCAGTTAAATAATGAACTGGTGTAAAACCTTATTTGGTGTAAAAAGAATTCGTATAAAAGATTACACTGGACAACAAAATTTGGACGACCCTAAGCATCATTTATGGCAACTATGGTTTTTGGTCAAGTTTATGGTGCTGATCACGAATATGAAATTAGAATTTTAGCCAATGCCTCAGATTTTTAGTTCTTCGGTGTCAAAGTCAAGATTTTTCAATTTTTGGGCTATTTTGGGCTTCTATACCATGAAACCTATGGGTAGTAACAAAAGTTTAAAAATATATTTAGATAACGATAACATTCATTATTAACGTAAGGGGTTTAAATTTTTTTTTTTAAATTTATTTTTTTTTTTTTACATTTTTGTAAAATTAGTGGTTTTCGTCATAAACTCCGTTTTTTGATCCTAAATAACTTGAAAGTAAATTGCTAATAATTTTATGTAATAAACTTTTTTAGATATGTTTTTTATAAGGAATTTGAGAATGCAAATAGATTTTTTGTAGAATTAATAGTAAAAGAAATTTTGTGAATTTTTTTCTGAACTTTGGACGCGGTTTAAAAAAAATTGGAGGCATTGGAAAAAAAACTAAACCCGAGATCGTTATCGCAAGAAAATTCTCTACAAAACCCTCAAAAAATCGTATACGTTGTTTTTTTTTGTTGTCCGGTGTTATTTTACACGAGTTTATTTTACACCGAATACTGCTTGATTTGATCAAATAAATAATTGGTATATAAGAAATTTTTTAAACGGTTTATCAATATCCTTTTAACGACAAGCTACGTAATTTTACCATGCCTAATATTGCTAATATTCTCGTTTTCGCCGTTCTTTTATTTGTAGGATTAAATTATTTTAGGATTAAACTATAGTTTTAACTCCTTTTTTACAACATTTTTTTAATTTTAGTTTATTTTTGTCACCTGAATGATATTGCCTTTTTTCTTATCTAAATATTACTTTTATGATTTAGGTGACACATGTGATAAAAATATCGATGTTAAAAAGAAACGTGATAATAAACCTGATGATTTAGTTAAGCTTGAAGCTGAACTTACCAAAGTAAGGGATATTCTTGACCAATATGAATCTCTAGGCAACCTCTCGGAGCAAGACAAGGAATTTATATGGAATTGGAAGTTATAATTAATTACAAAGGGTTTTAATAAAATTTTATATTTTTTTTTGACTGTTGATCATACATTTTCCCCGATGTCATATAATAGCTTATTGATTACAGCAATTTGTAATTTTTGCACCTAAACTTTCATTATTCTTATAATGTCTTTTTTGGATTAGATATGTTTTTAACGAGTGGAAAAATTAAATTAAGTTTTAATCGTTCACACTAAATTTTAGATAATCGAACGAGATCTAAACAATTTATCAAAATAAAATTTATTATTTTATTTTTTTTATTGGGGTCGACACACTTTATGTTAATTGGCACAATGGCGCACGAAATTAAAAAAAAAATAATCATAGTATTGTTTCATGCATGGTTTGACCCGATGCGACGTAAAATAAATTTCCAGGACTTATATATAACAAGGCCAAGATGGTATTCGTCGTTTCAATTCTTGCCTTCATTAAACGTATTTTAAGAAGAAAAAAGAACTTTGTAAAGCAAAAATTGGAGTATTTTTCAGCCGTAGCCTTATTTCAAAATAGGATTTTTTAAAATTTTTTTAGATCTCTATAAAATTTTTTTCTCAAATAACATAAGGCTTTTTAAATGTTCATTTTATTTAAGAATATTTTTTTTCTTGTTATTATGTATTTAAAAGATCTAAAAAAACTTTGTTTGAATGGCTTAAAGACGTATGTAGTGATTATTTTGCGTCAGTTTTTGAATACGTTGTATTTCACAGGTCAACAAATATCAATGTTAGAAGCGAGAATTTTATGAAAACATAAAAGAATGCACACATGATGGCCTTATCTCATATATTTTTCGTTTTTCTTAGTTTCTCCCGTCTTTGGCTCCTTAGATCCGTCTATACTAAAAATGGCCTTTATTGACAGATCTAAATATACCCTAAAATGAAAAATTTTTACCGATGAAATAAAACTATATATTTCTTAAGATTTTAAGGATGTTTCTCTAAATGGTTGAATATTAGGTTTTTAATGCAAAACACGAAACATTTAAATGTTTTTTATACATACAATTTAGTTAGTATAGATTTTTGAATAAAAATAATTTGTATAATTATTTCTTACATATACTTTTTTTTAAGTATTCATAATCAATATGGATATATAAATTTATGGATATATTAATTAAATATAAGATATAAAATAAATAAAAATTTAGTAAATTATAATATTAAGGTTAGCGACGCGGCTAATTCAGCTATATTTTGTCCATTCAATTTTTTGTTTAGGGTTTTTAGAATTTTTTCTATTTTTTTGTTTGAAAATTAATTACAATAATTTATGAGTATTGGTTGACATGTTGCCTAGAGCTCATATGTTTGTTTTACTTATTTTTCGTCCAATATACACAACATTTTTTGAGTTGTTTCTTAATGTTTAGAAAGCCATCAATTCAATTTTTCTGATATTTAGGGACATTGCCAATTTCATCCCTGATTCTCTTATCCTGTTAATTAAATCAGTTCGTTGGAACAATAGGGAAGAAGTTTCACAGGTAAGTATTTTTTAATTATTTACTCATAAACGCTTAATTTAGGAATATGGATTTGGTTTATTAACAAACATTGATAATTTTTACAAAGTATCTACTAGGAAGTATCACAAAATGGTGAAGAAATAGGTATTTAACAAAAACATATATTAAAATTTTTTTTCGTCAAAGTAAGTCTAGTATATTTCTCTAAATAATATTTTTTAATTTTAATATTTATTTGAAGATATATTTTATTTGCGAAACTTATTTAAAACTTACAAACAAATTATGTTAACGATATTTTTTTGATATATATTGTAAACACCTTTACAGTTATACCTGCTACTTAAATTAAGTTAGCGACCGGCTAAAACAGCTTAGTTAATTACCATTTTATATTTTCTCAGGGAGTTTGCCATTAAAATTGACTTTTTATGTTTGAAAATTAATTACAAGGTAATTTTTCATGAATATTGTTGACATGTTATTACTATTTATATCGTAGAGCTCAAATTTGCTTTATATTTTATTAATCCAATAAACCAAAATTTTTGAAATATTACTTAAAGTGTAGAATAGCCATCAATTTTTATTATTTTCTGATATTTAGGGACATTGCCAATTTCATCCCTGATTCTCTTATCCTCTTAATTAAATCAGTTCGTTGGAACAATAGGGAAGAAGTTTCACAGGTAAGTATTTTTTACTTACTTACTCATAAACGCTAATTTAAGGAATATGGAATTTCAAGGTTTATCAACCTTTAAACATTAATAATTTTTACAAAGTTTTATTCATTTAAATCTAGAATTAAAATATTTAAGAATAAACTATTTTTTTAAAACCTAAATTTTTTACAATATTTATGAAATAAGTCTAAATTTTCACTGAATTATTTTATTGTTTTTTCTTATCTAAATATTTATTTTTAAGATTTATTTTATTTGCATAAAAATATTTAAATCTTACAAACAAATTACGATAATGCGATTTATATGATTTAGTTAAACGGTAAACTTACCTATGTAAGGGTATTCTTGACCAATTAGAATTTTAGGCCCCCTATTGGGCTAGAAAAGTAGTTTATTTTGGACCCTATTCCGAAGTTATATATTAGAAAGGGTTTTAATTAAATTGTAAAATTTTTTGTCTGATGATACATTTTCCCATGTCATTATAATTAAGTGATTACAATTCATATTAATACGTTAACTTTAATTATCTTATAAGTTTTTTGGAAATTTAGATATTGTATTTAAAGAGTGAAAAACTAAATATTTTAATCGAAAAAATTCGACAGATATAAACAATTATCAAATAAATTTATTATTTTTTTTATTAAGTTAAAAACAAAGCAATTATGTTTTAATTTGCATTAATGGGACGAAATTAAAAAAAGATAGGATCAAAGTATTGTTTATGCATGGTTTACCCGATGCACTTAAAATTAAATTTCTGGAGCTTATAAATATTAATGAATTATTACTCTGTCAACAAATATAACTAAACGTATTTTAAAAGAAAAAAATTTTGTTAATCAAAAAATGCATATACTTCAGCGTAGCCTAA
The DNA here is from genome assembly GCA_030555515.1 of Acutogordius australiensis. Classification (NCBI taxonomy): domain Eukaryota; kingdom Metazoa; phylum Nematomorpha; class Gordioida; order Gordea; family Gordiidae; genus Acutogordius; species Acutogordius australiensis. The sequence continues at coordinate 24,427,142 of CM060242.1, forward strand.
TTTCAAAATAGATTTTTTAATTAAATTTTTTGTCTTTTCCTTAGATGTATAACTAAATGTCCCATTTATTTTGACCCAATTGACATATCTATTTTTCTCAAATAACATAAGCTTTTTTGCTTTTTAAATGTTCCTTTTATTTAAAAAATATTTAAAAAGTATTTGATTTGTTATCATATGTATTTAAAAGATCTAAAAAATTTAATGTATGAATGGCTATCTGCGTAAAAACTTAAGTAGACCATATATTATGCGTTATTTTTGAAATTTGAATTGCACAGGTCAACAGTCAATGATTAACTTGATGAATTATGAAAAAATAAATTTAAACATGATTTTTTTTATATTTTCTTGGTATTTAATTATTTATCCTAAAATTTGCCTTAGATCCTTGTAACTACTAAAAATGTTTATTGGCAAATCGTAAACGGGTTTATCCCTAAAATGAAATGTTTTTACTTATAAATAAAACTATATATTTCTTAATATTTTAAGTATGATATCTAAAATGTTGAATATTAAGATTTTATATTATATTCATTAATATTTTTAATGTTTTTTTTTTTACATAAATATTTGAGTTAATATAGATTTTTAAAAAAGATTAATTAGTATACAGTATTAATTATTAAATATTTTTTAAGTTTCATTAATCAATATGGATATATGAATTTATGGATATATTTTTTAAATGTAATATATAAGGTAATTAAATAAAAATTATAGGTAAATCCTTATATTATTAAGGTTAGCGACGCTACTAAATCATAATTTGTCAATTCAATTTTTTGGTTTTAGGGTTCTTCGAATTTTTGTATATATGTTGTATGAAATTAAGTGCAATAATTTATAGAGTATTGGATATAGCATGTATAGAATCTCAATGTTTTTTTAACTTAATTTTCGTCCAATATACATAACAATGATTTTGAGTTGTTTCTATAATGATTAAGAAAGCCATCAATTCAAATTATCTGATATTTACCCGGTCATTGCCAATTAAATACCTTATTCTCTTATCCCAAAAATTACAGTTTGAGTTAAAGATTGGAACATAATTTAGGGAAGAAGTTTCCCATTTATAGTATTTTTTAATTATTTACTCATAAACGCTTAATTTAGGAATATGGATTTGGTTTATTAACAAACATTGATAATTTTTACAAAGTATCTACTAGAATATAACAAAAATGAAGAAATAAATATTAAAACAAAATATATAAATTTTTTTTCGTCAAAGTAAGTCTAAATTTCACGAAATAATTTTTTTTAATGTTAATATTTATTTGAAGATATATTTTATTTGCGAAACTTATTTAAAACTTACAAACAAATTATGTTAACGATATTTTTTTTATATAATCCTCATTATAGCCTTCTTTTAGAGTTATACTGCTACTTAAAACTGGGCCCTCCTCTGAATATGGCTCAAAAGTCGTTGCAGTTACTTGAGATCTATTTCTGCGATATAAACATTAGATCTTTTAGGGAGTTTGCCGTTAAAAGACTTGACGTTTTACTGTCTGATGATGCCTTGCTAGGTCAATTTCTCATGCAACTTGTTCAAGTTATTACTATTTATATACTACGGTTAAAATTTGCTCTTGTAATTATAAAGATTTTAAACCAAAATTTTTGAAAAATTATTGGACTGTCAAATATATATACACCGGTTATTATTTTTTGCTAAAAGTTTAAATAAAAAGCAAACCTTTTATCTTATTAAAAAAATTATTAGAAGCTAGGATGCAAATAATTTTTTACCCAGATATGTAAAATAACTCTGTAGCTTACTTTAATGTTTTATTATTAAAATGTTGAAAATTTAATGATTTTATTCATTAAATTCATTAATATGTTTTTGAATCTCCTTTGTTTTTTAGAAAGATAAATCTGAGTTACAAGAATTATGGAAAAAGTTAAATTCGAAAATTTTATAATACATAATTATTAAAATTATTTTAATTTTTTCAAATTGTACCTTCAATTTTATAAGGTACTAAAATAATAAAATTATATCGAATTTTTTAGATATCTTGCTCCAAACGGGGCTTTTCAATCCAAGTCTTTCTAATTTGCTTTTATTACGCGATTATATCATAGGTCAACAAATATCAATTATGAAAACATAAAAGAATGCATTCCCATGATGGCCATATCTCATATATATTTTTCATTTTTCTTAGTTTCTTCCGTCTTTGGCTAATAAGTATCCATCATATAACGAAAATAAATTTACCCTTTTTTAACCTAAATTTACAGATCTAATATATACCCTACGAAGAAAATTTGATTAAAAGATCTTTTTTGATTTATAAAATCCCTTGTAACATTATATTTTCTAATCTTCAAATAATTAAAAATAAATTTTATTAATATATTCAATCTTTTACATCGGCATTTAAATAATACAAAATATTTCGCGTCCAAACTTAAATACGACACGATATATTATTGGTTTTTAATGAATATATTATTTGAAGTTTGAAATTAACAGTTTAAATATTGTAAATATGCAAATATTAAATTTCAAATTATTTTTGTTTTTAAATCTTATTTGGTTTTATGGCCTTTTTTTCTAAAATTTTCAATGTTTATAACTGACTAACTAAGTTTGATTAGTAAAAACGGTAAACGGATTTGATGTTCCTTAAGATGGCAGGTTTGATCTTTGTAGTTAACTCATAACTCTCAAAAAATTGATTGCAATAAAAATATTTTAAGTTTGACATTAATATTTTAAATATTTTATAAAAATATTTTTTTAATTTTTTAGTGAGTCTCCTTTGTTTTTTTAGCGAAAAATATTTGATGTTTATAGTAGGTCTTCAACAGAGAGAGTGGTTCACGGTATTAATTATTGGAATGGCTTGATCTTTATTAGTATTTAATTTAAATTAAAATTTTAACCGGCAGTGTTATACCAGATTAATTTTATATCTTTTACTTAAACCTCTATAACTTATTTTTGCAGGTCGAAGCATCAGAGAAACTTGGGAATTTGTCTGAAGCTATTAAAAACTCAGTAAATTATAAAAACGAGGAAATGAGCTTTAAAGTAATTAAAATTTCGTTTTAAATATTCCCTATTTTTGTTATTTGGATTTTTTTTTTGTTTGAAAAATATTAGCGCATCTAATTTATAGCCATATTACATGTAGGGCATGTCAAAACTCCGGAGTCTAGAAGAAGTTCAACTCCGGAGTTTTTTATTAAAATTTGCTAGTTAATATATGTAATTATTACATAATTAGCTGCTCTTTCATTTATTTACAACTTTCATTAAACAAAAATGAGTTTTGACTACAAAAATACAAATTTCAATATTTTCAATAAGCTATTGTTTACTAGCAAATTCCAAAAAACTAAAACTTTGGAACTCCAGAGTCGATAAACTCCTTCCCGACTCCCGGAGTTTTGACATGCCTTAATTACATGCAATGTTTTGTAACTTTTTTTTACGCTCACTCTTTATCTAATATTTTAAAATGTTTATCATTTGTAAGCTTGTTTTTATTTATATTATTCGAAGGATAAATTGAAGTTTTTTCGTGACCAACTCAGACAACCGGATTTTCAGGAAGTTTTGCAAAATCTGCCATCACCAATTGATAGTAGTTATATGCTTGGCGATCTTCTGTAATATTATTTTTTATTTTCTATACCTATCTTTAAGATTTATAGTGGGAAAAATACTTTATAGTAAATTCCAAAATTTTTAAATATTGTATGGAAACGTAAATGGTGTAACCGTAATTTTAATGTACCAATCAATCGACGAGTTTTGCAATTTTTATTTAACATTTGTGGGCAAGGATTAAAAAATAGGAATCAGTTTGCTCAAAAAATATTTCTAGCAAAAGAAAATACTTAATTTTTAGTATTTTTTGTTCTTGTTATAAATTTTAGTTGTTTATTGCCCCATTCGTTGGATTGGTTGTAATTTTGAGTTTGAGGGCAGCTAGGGATGGATTGATCCAAAGATCTATAGGTGAGTAGTGGTTTAATCAAAAATCGCAAAGAGAAAAAAAGAAAATATTAGATGCTTTTTAAATTGTGTTTAATTTTGCAGCGCATCTAAACTTTGTTGTTGTGTTCTACACTCCAAGTTATGCAACGTTGAGCCTGGTTGGTAGTTAGATGAGAGTTTAAATAAATAATATGCTACTATACAATAAATTTTCTAAATATTTCATGCTCAAGCTAATATACTCTGTCCCACAATAAGGAAAAAATTTAAATATGAAAAATTTGCATAAAATATTGATAAGATAATGGAATAGTTAACGATAGGGGCACATTATCCATAGATTACTTACCATAATTATTATGTTATATTACTTTTTATTCAATGCATTCGAAAAAAATTAAAAATTTCAGCATCAATTTGATAAGTTATGATACATATGTATACAGAACCTGTTTTTTTTTTACTAATTTTATTGTAATATTGTATTTTATGACAAAAAAGTGAATAAAAAACCCGGTTACCAATGAAACAATTTAAAAGGAGAACATGAAGCTATTATAGAATAACGCCTTGTTAAAATAAAAATAAATTCGCACTAATCATCATATTTTCAAATTTTGTCTAAATGATGGTACAATTATCTAGGATATCTAATATTTGTTATAAAAAGAATTTTATATAATTCATAACTTTTAGGGCCTAATTTAGATTGTACAAATAAAAATTTCAATAGGTTGTGCATATGCAATTTTTGTTGATTATATTTTCCGTCCCGATCGAAATATCTATTAAGGCTTTTTGACTCATCCGGCCTGTCCTCGATTTATTTCGGCCCTCCCTGTCCGAAATACCAAAACATATTGAATATAGAAAAATTATGTACTTGTATAAATTTAATATAAAGTTAAGATGTCTGAACATAATTAAAATATGGAGTTTTTAGTTCGAATGCATTTCAAGGCTTTATTGGGCCTAATTTTTATCTAATTTATGTATTGGTTCGGGTCTTTGATTAACTGTACTGGGTCGAGCTTTTTGGACTATATGTTTATGGGATTTAGTTATATGTTACAAACTAAAATTACTAGATAATTAAGAGATAGTATACAATTTTTATTTATTTATGTATAAAATTTGATTATGTCGAAAAGTTTTATTTTACCTATCGTTTTGGCATTATATAATTTTATTTTTTTTGATTTTATATCTATATAAAGTTTCACAAAGGAAAGTATGAACTGATTATGTACTTATAATCACGTTTACCGTTTTTCGGAATATCTTGTCAAACTTTCCGTTATTTTGAATTAACGCTTTGGATATGATAAAAATCTTATTCTAAATTTTATTTTTTTTTTTATAATAAATATGCAAAATATTCTAAATTTTATATTGCGCTTTGTATTTATAATTTTACCCATCTTGTTTTTTTACAAATTAACAAAGAAAAACTTTAAAATCAACAAAATTTGAAAAATTATCTATTTTTTACTTTTTAACAATTTCTATGAGTTTGGCCAACTCTAAGAAACAAAAAATTGTTAAATTTAATAAAATTAAAATGTGTGTAAAAAAAAGTCCAAACAGATTATGAAAGAAGGGACATGACTCTTTATCAAAATCTTATAGGTTTTCATTATCCCAACCAAACGGTTGAATTTGTCGATATGTTGTGTAATTTATCACAATATTAATGTATTATTACAAAATAACATTTTATTTTATAGCGTTGATGATTGCAAAATAATGTCATCAGCCAAAAAGCCATTTTGGCTTGTTTGGACAAATCCCGATCCCTTGATTACCTCTTATACAAACCCAGCATCGGTTCAGGAGCCTAACCCCTACCACATTTCTTCTGACAGCCTTCATAACGAAAAATTAAATAACAATAATCTTGAACCTAATGAGAATAAAACCATGCTTGCATGTAATGACTTAGGTAATCTCAGCCCACACGGAAAACATAGAAAGAGGCATTCTATCGACACAATTGATTTAAGTCCCCGACATTCCAAAGTTTCTTATATTTATCTTTAATTTTTTTGATAACATTACTTACATCGATTTTTAATAATAGAACTAAAATAATTTGCAAATTCTGATTATAAAACTTAAATATTTTTTACAAAGGCCACGTGCAAAGTGAATTTTTATTTTCGTTATATTCTGTTTTAAACAATTTTTTATTTTAGAAAAAGCATTTTATATGCATATTCTAAATTTGGCAAATTTTTTTTAAAATTTGCGTTTTATTACAAAATAAAAATTTTTTGAAAATTTTACGAAAACAAAAACTCACTTTGCACGTGCTATAATTATCAACATGATATTTTCTGGCAGCTATATAGAGAGTTAGATAATAATAATTTAGGCTGCCCATCTTATCTTTTAGCTCAAACGATCTTACGTATTTTTTTGAAATCCAAAAAATTTATATTTTTGCAATTATTTTTTCTTAATTGCTATGGTTTAGCACAATTCCACTTAAATGTGAGAAGAAAATTGTTGAAGGTTAAACATTCAGACGCAAAAATTGCAGCTAAAGCACTTAAATTTAAAAATGCCCCCAAAACGACGTTTTTTTTGCAAGCAGGAGATTAAAAATGTATTGTTGTAAATATATTAATTAAATTTCACGATAAAATGATTTAAAGACTATCTAATTAGTTTTGTTCAGGAATAAAAAAAAAGATCAAATATTTGATTTAGTTGAACATACATCTTTTATGTTCTTTTTCGTTTGATATTTCCTTTCCCATATTATTTTTCATTTTATATCCAAACATTTTGAAGTTTTCCTTAAAATTTGTAGAATTGATGTTAATTTCACATCAGGAAAATCTTATGAATTTGAGTAAAAAAATATGATAAATAGGCGTCATTGTTGATTATAGCGATTTTTGTTTAAATTGTTTTTTTTTATTTCTTTTTTTTAAAAATAATTAAGATATTCAAATAATAATAATAAAATTTTAATTTTTTTGTTTTTCGATTCTCGAGTTTGAGCTCGTTTACTGCATTTTGGGTATGAGTATTTTATATAAACTAATAGCTTGGTGCTCCGTGGAAAAAGGATAACTATTAAATATTGATTTTGTTTGTTCTTTTTTCTAAAGGGGTGATTGAAATTTAAGTGATTTTAAGGCCGTTAGCCTATACAATGCATTTATTTTAAGCTGTAACTTTTTTTTTTATAAATTACAGACAAACATATAAAGTATATAAGGACTTTAAAGTTTCGAATAAAGTATTTTGCAACTGCGATTTCAGGTTTATCTCCACTGACTCCTATGTTATATGGTTCAAAAATAAAAAAAGAATATATATTTTTTAATGGTTAAAGTTATATAGACACAGCTGGATATCCTGAAAAAAACGCTTTCTCGATAGTAACAGCAATTTATTATTGAATTATTTGTGGGCAAAAAACGAATTTTGTTGCTTTAGTTATTAATAGAAAAACAAAAAAATAAACAGTATTTTAAAGAATTTCATTATTGGTTGAATTTGCGTCTTTGGTAGTTGTTTTATTTTAAAAGCCCAAAATTTTAATGAACAATTTGATTTTTTAATGAATAACAATAGGCATTGCGGGGCATATTCTAGTTTCACCTTGCTTGTTACAAAATATTTGTCCACTCACAAATGTTTGTTGACATCCCTTTAGACCATTAAACATATTTTCCCAGTGGTATCATATCTCAAACATTTCCTTTTTTAGCCAGGAGTCATAACTCCTTCCTCGGCATCCACCCAACCTTTAGATGACTGTGTCAGTTCTGCATCCTCTAAAAATGTCTTCTCAAATCGTATAAATCAACAGTGCGCCACCCTTAGCTCCAAAAATTCTCATCGCGGGAGTGTCAGCTCCAACCCAAATCCTCCTTACCTCCCGCATAATTTGAATCTCCCTGACCCCTCGGTCTGGTCCCGGCAACTTATTTACAAAAGTGGGGATGACCTTCGGCAGGATATGCTAACTTTGCAAACCCTAAAAGTATTATATCGGATTACCTTTAAAATTTCTGTTTAAAATTTGCATCTTGGTTTTTATATATATTATATAATGCCTTTTCACTTCTCGGGACCCGTAAGCCCGCCTAGCCCTGTGCCGGCCCACCCGTAAAACTGGCTCCGGCCGAGATTTGAATAAAAAAGAGAATTACGGGCCGTGCCGAGCTGATTTTTATTTTTGCTTTATTGTTTTTTAATTTTTGTTAACGGGAACTAAAAATGAGAAATTTATTGTCACGCTATAATGGGTATACTTATAGACTCTGTTGTTTTTGATAATTTTAAAGAAAAAATTATATAACTTGGAATGTAAAATTTTCGAGTTTTTGGAAATTCGGGCCGGACCAAAAATAAAAAACCATATCTCGGGCCGGGCCTAAATTTAAAAATATGCCGGGAACGCCCGGCCGAAATATCACGGCCCTGTTAGAACTCTAATTTTCACACATATACTTAGCGTTATGCTGTGGCTGTATTAAAAAAATAAAATAATTGTTATATGAAATGTTATTAAAATTTGCCTCATTACGATATGTCTAACAAAATTTTCAATTTTTTTTAATTATTAAAATAGGCCACTCTAACGTGAATTCATTGAGTTTAATTTTTTTATACAAAATTTTTTAAATTATACAGCCTTGGTAATGGTTAAGTAATATTTTCAAGTTTTTTTTATATTTTTCGGCGTATATTTTACATTTGAAAGATATCTTAGATTGGTGTTAAATCTAAAACTGTTTATAGGATTAGTTTGGCATTTTTTAATTTTTTTTATATAAGCAATACAAATCCTTAGAAATTAATGAAATTTAATACTTTTATTAACTTTTTTTTGCCAATCGTAATAAATGTTCATGGCTAATGAAAACACGTCTATTTTAAATTATTATTTTGAATGTAGCATATTAGGTTAACCTAAAAGATCATTTTAAATTTTGTTTGATTTGGGAAAACTTTTCTTATATTAATTTAGTTTTTTATCAATAAAACTTTCTAAATTCACCCGTTTTATAACTTTTTAACCTAAATTTATATTTGATTCTCTTATCCTTTACGATCTTAATCAACTAACATAATATTAAATGAAAGTGACGTACATTGTTTATATTTAAAGGTTAATAATGCTTGATTTGTTGGTCTTTAAATCATACTTAAAATTACACAGGTCAACAAATATCAATGAACAACCTTTAATTTTATAAAAACATAAAAAAATATATCCCCATGATGGCCTTACCTCATATATATATTTCGTTTTTCTTAGTTTCTTCCGGCTTCGGCTCCTTACATCCGTCCATATCAGAAAAATCGCCTTTTTTGACCAAAGTGATAGATCGAGAATACCCTAAAAAGAACAAATTTAAGGATCTTTTTTCATATAAAAATCCCTTGTAACTTATATTTGTCATATCAAATAATGAGAAATAAAATTTTTCAGTAAGCTCTTACATCAGCATTTAGATAATAGAGAATATTTCGCGTCCAAACTTAAATACGACACGATATATTATCGGTTTTTAATAAAAGTTTTATTTGAAATTTGAATTTAACAGTTTAGCTGTTATAAATATGCAAAAAAAATTACATTTTTTTTTTGTTTTTGGCAATTTTTTTAAATTTTTAATGTTTATAGCTGACTAACTAAGTTTGATTAGAAAAAACGGTAAACGTATTTGAAAATCTCTAAAATGGCAGGTTTGATCTCCGTAGTTAGCTCATAACTCTCAAAAATTTGTTGACCTGTGTTATATATCATTCATATTTGTTTTATATCTGACATCTGAAGACATTGATTTTGGAATTTATTGTTTGTTAATTATATATTTGAAAAGTGACTATTTTAATTTAGATAATGGATTGGATATGGAAATCAGATGCTCCTTGTACTACTAATCTGAATTATCTCTTTTCAAGTTTGTTTGTTATTTTAGCTGATTTTAAAGACTCGTATAACATAGGCCAACAAAATTTTTAGGTCGCTGAGCTAACTTCAGAAATCAGACCTGCCATCCTTGGGAATTTTAAATTCGTTTACCGTTTTTTCATATCAAAATTTGTAAGCCAGCTTTAAACATTAAAAATTTTTAATGTTAAAAAGAAACAAAAAAATATAGAATTTTTTTTTTATATTTAAAACAGCTAAACTTTTACATTCTAACAAGTCAAAATATTTTATTGTAAACTCAATAATATATCATTTCCTATTATTGATGGGGTGCCAAATATTCGGTATAATCTAAATATTGATTTAAAAGTTTGATATACTTAAAAATTGTATTTCAAATTATATGAGTAAAAAAAATATAAGTTACAAGTGATTTTAAAATGCAAAGATTTTTTGTATTTAATCGAAATTGTCAAAAATGGCCATTTTTTCGATACCTTAGAAAATAGTTTAAGTGGAAAGGAATTATCAAAAACGAGAAATATATATGAGATTAGGCCAATGGGGATTTTTTCGCCCAGTGTTAAAACTTCCGATTTTAAGTCATTAATTGTCGACCTGTAATAATTTCAACTCTGCTATAAATGATTAGAGAAATATACCTGATTTAAACAAGTCAACAAAATTAAATTCATGTTTCTAGATCATGTTTAAACTAAGCATGATTTATACCACTGGTCTACAGAATCCGACCTTGTGCCCTAATCGGAATCAAGTTATGCATGATCGATACTACGGGTTAATTATTGCCCAATTTTCCGTTTTTCCGCCAAAATTTTCTTTAACAATACTGGGCTCAATCATAAAAATGTTTGAACAACATTATTTTATATTTAGTAAAATAACTTAAAAATTTATTTGAGCTTTAATTTTTTTGCCTTTTGCAACGGGAAGATATTAATTTTTTGATTTTATAGATATTTCAAAATCTAATAAAATTATGCAAATATATAAATTTTAAAAACTCATTTGCAACTTTAAGATTTAAAAACTAATGTGTTTTAAAAAAAATACGAGTATATTAATTTAGAAACATAGTTTTGATGAAAATATTGTTTTTAGCCTATATATTATATAAATAAATTAATGGAATATTAATAGCCTAGCTTAGATTTTGTTGACTTTTGCAGGAAAAAATTTTAATTATATTGTTTCAAATATTAAAAAAATTTATTAAACTAGACAAAAAATATTATTTAACTTGTAATTTATATAACGTATTTATAAAAATATACTTTTGATGTTTTTCTGGGTCCAGAGGTAACAAAACTAAAGAAGCTCAAGATCACTTGAAAAAAAACTGACGGAGCTCACATGATTTAACGGGAAAAAGTAGAGAAATTACCCTTTAATGGCCCAACATCCACATGTTAAAGAGTGCGACAATTAATTTGATAAATCTTGTGGGCTCCAGTGACAAATTTAATGATATATCATTCAACCCTCTACTAATGATTTTTTATAAAAGAATAAGATTATCCTTTTTATTATGTGTGCCCGCAAAAACATTTTTGATGTTTAAAAGATTACTGCACATTTTTAAGAAAAAAATTGTTTTTATTAGTATTTGAACCACGACATGTGTTATGAACTATTCGTGGCATTTAATGAATTGATATTAACAGCACCAGATTTAGAAAAATGCAGATTCTAAAATAAAACAACTATTTACTTTAAATTATATATATAAATTATATGTGACCATTATTTAAATGTGGCCAAAATAATCTGGTACTAATGTATAAAATGTTATTAACGCGACTAATTAAAAGAGTTAGGATTGAACTAATTTTCATTTTCATAGGTCTACAAAGCTCTTCCTCTACTTTGCCAGAATTGGATCTTAAACTTTTGCCGTATGGTTGTATACAGACTGAACCGGGAAAGGGTAAATTAATATTAAATAAATTTTTTACCGATCGAATTTGATCCGAATTATTATTGTTTTTCAATTTAAATTTTTTTTTCTAGCTTTGTATATTTTGTAAGGTTTTGTTAATATCGTTTGTCATTGCTCACAGGGTTTATACAAGTCGTCCCACGAGCGAAAACTATTATGGCTGTCCTTAGTAGTAGTACCTCTAGCCCACCCGGTCAGCAAGATGTTTACTCTGCTTCTTTTTCCTCATCCTCTTCTCACCCTAATCTCCAGCCCTTTTTTAACTACTCGCCCACCTCAAACGGGAACAATAAAAATGCTACTACAAATTCAAATGTTACAAGGGACAATTTCCCCATACTTAAAAGTGGATCAATATCTGGACCTTTTAGGACAAATACAACGTGAATTTTAATTTTAAATAGATTAAAGTATGTATTTGGACATGTAATTTTGTTACAATTGAATTGTTGGTTTTTTGTTCATCATACATAATTATATTGAGTTTTTTTTTCACAGGGACCATTTTTCAGTTGTCGATGACAAAAATTTTATTACGCAACAACACACAAATCCCAGCTTTTCACCGGCCCATAAATTTTCCCTTAGTTCCATAGGAAGTATTAACACCAACAATTCAAGCACCCTAGGACACTCTAGTAACTCTTCTTCCAACCTCGTAAATTTTTCGGCTACCCTTTCTTTCACCAAGAAATCTGCTGCCCTGACAAGCGTCACTTCGACTTATCGATTGCATCGTTGGATCAAGGACAAAAATCCAGGCACAAGGAAGTGAACAAAAACAATTATAAAAAATTTAATATACAAAGCATTCTCAATTCTCATATTTAAAGTATTTGTTGTGTCAAACGAGTAACATATGTTTGTACGACTGATTTTTTAAATATTGGTCCTAAATTTTTTTGGTCGATTGTTATAAGAGGTCATTTCGGACCGTATTAATTGAGCCTGGCCCGCCCAACAAACTTTTTAACTAAGCCCACCGGCCCGGACCGGAATTTATTTTTAATTTTAGGCTTTGCCCGAATATGCAAATAAGCTATTTTATTACTTAAAATTTAAAATACAGAATGTAGAAGTAATACCTTTATCGCGTGATATTAATTTTTATTAACAATAGTTAAAAAAATAGGCAAGATATAAAATCTGCCGGCCTGGCCCTTTTTTCTAATTCGGGCCCGGCCTATCTTTCGGTTTAAACCGGGCGGGCTTTTGGGTCCCAACTTTAACTTTGATTCTTTTTTTTTTATTAATATATTATACATGTCTCTTCATTTATTTACTTTCATTACAAATGATTTATCAATATCAAATATTTCCAATACTATTTTACTCAAATTCCAAAACTAACTCACTCGATTTCCCACTCCATTTCTTCCAACTTTAATCTCTATATAAATAATAGTGGCTCCTTTGAACGGGTTTTTAAGTAGATGTGTTATCTATAGGGGGAGCACATGTAGAATTTGGTTTTTTAACCCAGCCAGGGCTGCCATTATCGCCTCGTCGGCTATACAGCTAGGTGAATACGTCGTTGATCAAAATTATGCGCTTAACTCGGCCGCAGCATTTAGGGTGAATATAAGATAGATATTTACGTATCTTGAGGCTGCATGATGGTCTTTTTTATAAAGTTTTGAAGTAAAGGGTGGATTAAAAGTAAAAAATGAAAATAATTGGAAGTACGGCAGTTTTCACTTGTATGTTCTTTCTGAACATTTTAAATAAACATGTTGTTAATTCATCATTTTATTAGCTATGACTTAGCCATAGACACATTTACAAAATCTTGTGCTGGGTACAGCGTTGCAACGTTTATACTTGGCATCGGAGATCGACATCCCGACAACATTATGATTAACGAAAGAGGACAAGTATTTTTTTTGATCATTTGTAAACCCTTTATCAAAGCAATATTATACAATTAAGGAACTCATCAGTTATTGTTTGTTGCACAGTTCAGCAAAATTTTGAGATACATAAGCTAATTTTTAAAACCATTTCTATGTTGAATCAATTTCATTTTTTTTAGTCAAACTTTGTAAGCCAGCTATAAAAATGAAAATCTTTTAAAAAATAGAAAACAAATTAGATTTAGTGATTTATATATAAAACAGCAAAACTGTTATATTCCAACTTAAAATTTTTTTTTTCCAGGGGTGTAAAATATTGTATATAACCTAAATGTGGATGTTGAAACTTGTTATACTTAAAAATTCAATATTAATTAAAGCTTAAGGTGATTTTATCAAAAAAATTTCTATTTTATTTTCTTTACATGCGAGTGAGCACATCTTAATTTGTTAATAACTCCAAATATAAGATATGTTATTAATTAAACTAGTATTTAAATTTGGTCTGAGTAAAATCCTGAATTAGAATTTCTATTGGAATTCGTATGAATTTTACATGGTTAAATTCAATGCTGAAAACCATGATATATATAGCCTCAATAATAATTAATTAGATCTACAACAATATTTATTAGTTTTTTTTATTAGTTTTATTAAATAAATATAAATAAGGGTTGTATTCTATATGAATATAAATTAATTTTTTACTGTAAAATACCTAATTTTTAAGGTTATTAATAGTAAAAATGTAATTTTCATTTCTATAATATTATTTTTGTGTCAAATTTCTCTAGAAATGTTTTACTAGACCTAAATAAACTGTTTAATCAATGGTATTGAATATTTAGTTTTTAGTTTATTGAGATTTATTTAATAGTCCATTTTTCATTCTGATTTTTTTCTACGTTGTTTTAAATAAAATTTAATGTATACATGAATGATTGAATTATTTTATTATAAAAATGTAATTTTCTTCTAAATAATAAAAATTTGAAATAGCTTTAACACTTTAGAAGTTATGGAGGTTTAAAATTAGGATCCCTACGGGTCATATTGTTGCAAATTATTCACCCTAGCATTTGCGGGGTAAGGATTTTTGAGGTCGCAATATGAGTAAATATTGTCAAAATTGGCCATTTTTTAGATTGTTGTTGATGCCTAGGCTCTATCCCTGTGAGGATTCTGAAAATGGAAAACATTAGGGATATAAATCTTAAGTCTTTCAAACTTCTTTAAAAAAATTTTTAGACCTGTGTTATTATTGAATAAAGACATTTTAATTCATAAATTGAATATTATGGGTTTAAAAATTATTTATATATTATAAACTAAATAATAAAGATATTTCACATTGATTTCGGACATTTTCTACACCACGTGAAAAAGAAGTATGGGATAAAGCGTGAAAGGGTTCCTTTTGTCTTAACCGAAGACTTTATACGAGTCATTGCGAAAGGGGCCGACAATCCATCCCGGAGCAAAGAGTTTTTGAGGTTTATCGATAATTTTGTTTGACTTGAATGCATGCCTCTCGAAATTTTATATCTGCCCATTAAAATTCCATTAAATATTTTTAGATTTGCCTTTTGTAAATAACATTTAAATCGTAAAACTATGTTTGCATTATAGCAAAAGTCTTATTTTCTAAATTTACGTTTCGTAATTTAATCTCCATTGAATATAAAAATTATTAGTTTTCAAGAACTTTGCGGACAAGCCTACCTTAAGATACGACGTCGGGCCCAATTGATTCTGAAATCTTTCCATATGATGCTTGGAGCTGGGATTCCAGAATTACGACTTGGGTCAGATATCGAATATCTATATAAAACGCTTGCCCTTAACGAAAAATCCGAAAGCAAAGCTTTAGATTATTTTCAAAAACGGCTGGCTGAGGCATATGGCGGAGCCTGGACCACCAAACTTGATTGGTTTTTTCATGGCATTCGTCATTTTTAAACAATTAAAAATTAGATATTTTAAACATATGCTTATGGTTAAATATTGTCGCATAATAACTTGTGTTAAACCTATTATAATAACCTAAATACTATATTACTTTTATATACACTATCGCTCAAAAGTCTTTACACACCTTTGATTTTTTAGTGATGGCAAACTTTTTTAAAAAGTTATTAGGCTATTTGGAAATATAAAATATAGATTGTAATTCTTATACATGCACAATTTCATTAAGTTTTGGTAATAGGAATAATGAGCTTGTTATTTTTTCAATTTTCGCACCTTCAAAGTAATAGTGCATTTTTATCAAAAAAGGATTTAGAGTTAGATTTTGGGTATTAAATTGATGAATAATTTTCCCCCTTGGGCCCCAAATTGCAAAAAACTGCATATTTTTTATTTTACCCAACTCCGTGATGTTAAAAGTTGTCTTTCTGCCAATCTAAGTCGTATTCCTTTCAGCTTCACTATTATTCTATAATAGTTCCCCAAAAGGTAGCTAAAATTGATTTATTTTGGCACCTTTTTTTTTTAAATTAAAAAAAAAAAAAAAAAAAAATATAATTTTATTTTTTTTTAAAAAAAATTAAAATTAAAATTAAAAATTAAATAAAATATATTTTTTAAATTTAATTATTTTTAAAAAATAAGGATATAAAAAAATATTTTTATAAAAAAAAAAATTAAAAGTTTTTTTTAAAAAAAATTTTTAATTTTTTTTTTTTTTTTATTTTATTTTAAAAAGTATTTTTTGTTTAAAAACTAAGGGGGTAAAGGGGGAAAAATTAAAAAAAGGGAAAAATATATAGGACGCTTTATGATTTCATAACATTCCCCCTCTCACATAGATATTTGTTGACCTGTGTATTATATTTTTCGTCTCTAACAGGGTTTTCATATCTACCGTTTTTTCTAATCAAACTTTGTAAGCCAGCTAAATTATAAAAAACTTTGGAAAATTAAGGAATCAAATAAGAAATATAAACAAAAGTATATTGAAAAAAAAATTATTTTTATATATTAAACTGTTAAATTTGTAACTCTAATTTTTTTCAAAACCAATATTATATCTTGTCCTATATAGCTTGCGGTGCCAAATTTTCTGTATAATTTAAATGTTGCTGTATAAGTTTGATATATATAAAAATTTTATTTCTTGATATTTGAGATAAAAATTATAAGTTATAAGTGATTTTAATATGAAAATTTTTTCGTATATTTATAAAAAACCTACGTTTTACCCAAAGCTCGATAATTATTTGAAAAAAGTTATGCCACTTTTTAAATAAATTAAGGGTTGGCAAAGATTATTGACCGGTAGAGTATGTATCTTATTTGTATACTTTTATTGTTTATTGTGATTATTTAAAGCAATGTGTTATACTTTTCATACATATATATCTTCCATAGTCCAGTATTATCAATTCAATTTGTAAGTTTTGTAAATGATAATTAAAATAAATTAGAGAGTTTTTTATTTCAGTGTTCTTTGTGCCTTGTAGGCCCGTACATAACTGCTTAGCCAAATTACGTGGTGATTTTCATTAAATTCAGCCATCAGCTGCTAGACTATAATTCATATTTTAATTTGTGGCTAATGGCCAATTTTTAGCATTTTAATTGACTGTTGTATTTTTTTATTTTTACAAGAATTAACTGGACAACAAAAAAAACTATATTTTAGGGTGTAGATAATTTTCTTGCGATTACGATCACGGCTTGAGTTTTTATTACAATGCCTTGAATTCTTTTATGTTGGCCCAAAGTTTAGAAGAAAATTTGTAAACTTTCTATCACTGTTAAGTTTGATTTAAAAAATTGTCTAAAAAGGTGAATTTAAAACCATTAAAAATTTGCTTTTAAGTTATTGGATCAGAAAACAACTACTAATTTTAAAAAAACAAAATAAATTGTTTTGTTTCCAAATTTTAATGTTTCTATTAAATTTTGTTTCCACCGATAGGTTTTGTAATACATGTAGAGGTAAAATTCACAAAGTATTTATTACCTGATTCAGGTCAAAATATAAATGTCAGAAAAAATAAGTTTATGAAAACATAAAATCATACATCCTCATATGGCCTCATCTCATATATATTTTCTTATTTTCGTAGTTTCTTCTGCCTTCGGCTCCTTACCTTCAATATTGAAATCGTCTTTTTTGAGCAAATTTACAGATTTTGCGATCTCAAGAACACCCTAAAAAAATTTCAAGAATCTTTTTTCCATATTAAAATCTCGTGTAACTTATATCTATCGTCTTAAATGAGAAATAAAATTTTTTAGTATATTAAACTCTTACATCATCATAGATAATACAGAATATTTCGCGTCCAAACTAAAATACGACACTTATGGGTTTGTAATAAAAATATTATTTGAAGTTTAAATTTAACAGTTTAGTTGTTGTAAATATGCAAAAAAATTCAATTTATTTTGTTTTTGGATCTTTTTTTTTTAATTATAGCTGACCTACTAAGTTTGATTAATATACGGTAAATGGATTTGAAAATCCCTAAGATGGCAGGTTCGATCTCTGAAGTTGACTCATAACGCCTAATAATTTGTCAGTGTTATACCACAGGCCGATTAAAATTATTGTGAAAAAAAGAAAATTATGACAGGAAAATAATTTCCATGCAAGGGCGTAGCAAGTTGTAAAGCTTGAGGGGGGTTTCAAAGGTTTTAGTTTGAAATCTACTGATTCTTATGATTGTTGCTAAAATTTGAGTAATCATTAAGGACTTTTATAAATAATGTTTATATAAACCAACATATATTATAAGAATTATATTATTGATATATTATACATAAATTTTTTATTATGATACAATTATTAATGATATATAAAAATTTTAACTATTATTTTATTTGAGAAGGAGATTTTAATTAATATTTTAATATTTTATTTTTTTTTTTTTGTTAGTTTTCTTTTCACCCCCCCCCCTCCTCCCCATGATAAGTCTTATTACATATATATTTTCCTTCCGAAGTTTTTTAGTCTTCGGCTATTTTTTCTTTTCATATAAAAATCACTTGTAACTTAAATTTTTTATCTCAAATAGTGAGAAATAAATTTTTTTGGTTATCATGCTACAACATTTAGGTTATACTGAATCCCAACCTATATAGGACACGATATATTCAGTTTTATAGCAGTATAGCTGTTTAAAATTTTGTTTTTAATTCTTTTTAGTTAATTTTTTGAAATTTTATGTTAACAGCTGGCTTAAAGTTTGATTAGAAAAAACGGTAAACGTATTAAAAAATCCCTAAGATGGCAGGTCTGGTCTCTAAAATTAACTCATAGGTCTCAAAAATTTGTCGACCTGTGTTATATGATTTTGATTTATTATGCCTAATAAAATATTCAATATGGTAGTCTAATTGAATTTATAATTAGGGTTAAGGGCTTGAATAGTGTGTATGAATATAGTATAATATCACGTAAGCACACAGACTCATAAGCGCGCAATAGGCGCGCACGTGTATTTAAAAGCGCATAACTGTATATTTAAAGCGCTTAGATTTTTAAGTACATTCAAAAGCGCACTAGTGAGTATTATAATCGGCGTAGCTCTTTATTTTGTATATAAAAATAAACTTTAAGGTTAAAACAATTGCCAAGGTAAATTAACAATGCGCCTGTGACTCTAAATGCACCAAGGATCCTAAAAGCGCGCAATAAAGATTAGTAAACAGGTAATTAAAAAATAACCAAGGTACCTTAAAACGCGTAAAAGACTTTAAAAATTGTGCTGAAAAAAATTAAGACTGCGCATAGGTAGGTGTCAGACTTTCAAGAGCACCAATACGATTAACTTCAAAATTTACTAAATATGAAACATAACCATTTATAAATGTTTTAACATCATTTTGAGTTCCTACTTTTAAAAGGGGGGAGTCAATTGATAATATTAAGCATAACATGGCACAACACAACAATTGTAAATAATCTAATTTAAAGGTAAGCCTTTTTTTACCTATAAGAGGTTTATTTAATACATAAAAATTAACTAGTATTTAACAATTTTTCATGGTTTTTGCTTATCTTAATATTGCCCCTTTCTCTAAAAAATTTTTAAGACCCATCTAAGCTACATTCAACCCTTTGTCTTCGCAAATGTACTGAAACTTAGAACTGATTTAATAAAAAGCTCAATTAAGAGGATTTATATAGAAAATTATTTAAGTAAATTATTTTCACAAATTAAATATCAGCGGATTATAGCCAGAGTTTTCAGCCGAATTTAGGTTTAGCGCTGAGGTCGAATCCAGACGTATCCGCCGGCGAATATCCGTTTTAGACGCTGGCTATACGCCAAAAAATATTTGGCCGGCGGTATATAGGCTTCGTTGAGGTCAAGTCCTAACAATATTCCGCCGGCGGTATATGGTTTGGACGCTGACAAATATTTACCTAATTATATATTTTTATTTCACGTAAAGGAATCTGTGTGTTTCATGGTCAAATTTTGACTTCAACATTGTTATGTATGTTCTTTGCTCTTATTAATTTTATGTCATAAATTTTATCAAATGGACATTCTTTTATACTAGCCAATATTAAGCCTAAATCTAGTTTCTAATATCCTCATGAGGGAAGAAAATTTGATTTGCCCAAGATCACAATATCCATCATCCATCTCATTATTTTTAATTTGGCTCATTTCTCGTTCAATGAATGATATCCCAATTACGTTATTAACTTTGCATGATTAAATTATATGAATTTTTATAGAACAACTATTTGCCGACTAGAAAGTCAGAAAAAAGGGGGTAAACATTTGATCAAACAGAGGAATGTCAGTCAATGTCCATTGAATATGGAACAAATTAATTTATATTAATGGACTGAATTTCATGAATATTTTAAAAGAAAAGCCTTTTTGACGCAAAAAAAGTTTAATTAGGGTTGGAAAAATAAATGTATGCGTTTACGGCTTAGGAGCCAAGATCCTACAAAAATAAATAGCTAGCATGTAAAATAATACCTGTAACTAGAGCAGAACAATTATTTTCCCTTTAATTTCCAATGTTGTCCTCCTAAAATCCCCCTTTTTTCCAATCAAATATAAGGTCGGGAAATGTGAACGGAACCAGGGTGATAATTTTTTTATATTTCGATCCTCTCTAAAGCTACCTAGGGCCTTTTAAAGAACTACCCAAAAGAAATTAAAAATCCTAATTTGTGCTCTTGGGGCCGATTTCTTCAGGGGCATTGTTAGCACCTTAACTGGCCCTTTCTTTGATAAAAAATATACGAAACACACATACAAGTAAAATTATAGGTAAAATAGGTTCTCCTCACATCACTGTATTTATTTTTCCCCTCTTTTTTATGTTACCAAACTAATACTTTTTATTAAGATGTGCCCATTTTATAGAAAACATCCTATATATTTTTTAATACGCCATATCAAATGAAAAAAATAATTTTCCTTGTTGTGGTTTATATTCCCATATTACAACTGTCCACGTATAATTCCAATTTCTTTCCACAATCATCCGCAAAAAGTGCTATCTTGAACGTTGACCAGCAGCTAACAACTGTACCTAGTGGGGTTACTCTTCAAAACATCTATATTGGTGGGTTGGTGCCCCTGAGTGGGAGTTGGAACGGGACTTATGTGCTACCAGCAATTGAGTTGGCGCTCCGGCATGTTAATGATCACCCGGAGATATTACCAGGCTACCGACTAAACTGGATTTGGAATGATTCCATGGTATGTTTGTCTGTCAAAAAGTGTAATATTTTATAACTGGTGTTTGAGGTATAATATTCCGCTAATAAAAGAGTCATTCAACAATACAAACTTTTTAACGTAAATCATAGGTAATACAGTTTGATGGGTTTTTTAAAATGACGAAGGAGATTATTTACATAAAAAAATGCTTATAATAGTCATGCGTTGGAGCAAGGCACAAAAACTTTAAACCTGGTCATACTAGGTCCCCCTTGGTTCAGCTAATTAATTCAAAATAAAATTAGACTGGACAAAATAATTAAGGTTTTTAGCCTCTAAGTAAAAATCTCCAGCTCTAAATTGTCACCCTCGTTCTGAGATCACGCTTTTATTTTTGTTAACGTAAATTTAACACATCGTCATTGGTAAAAGGTAGATTGCACGATTAAAATTGATTAAATTTTTATTCGACGAATTTTTGAAAGAATTAGTTTAGTGTTTGTAAAGAATTAATCAAAAGTACTCTACTCAAATAATGGTTTTCATTTAAACATTCTTTATTCTTAGTAGCAAGATGCACAAGGAGTACCTTGTTGGAAGCAATTTCAATTCATTTTTATTTTAGTTCGTCCTTTTAATTATATCTCAATTTTGGCGACCGCAGACTTGATCTATTTTTCTACAATTTTACCGTATTTTTTAAGCGATAACTGATATAGGCCTAAGCCATGACGCCTTAATAACTTTATTTTTATTTAATCCTAATAATGCTCTTATGATAACACAGCTAGACAAATTAATTAAATATATATTTTTAATACAATTAAAAATTGATTTAAAAGTTGGGGTGTGACTGTTTGTATATTATGTTAATGTCTTAATATACTTACAAATTATATATCTCATTAATTCACATAGAAAATTGAAGTTAAAGATTATTTTTGTCGCAAATTCATTGCAAAATTTTGTCATTTTCTAACATCCTTTTAGGTGTAGAGTCGTATCTACTCTATTGTGGAAAAATGGGAAAAAAACTATTGAGATAAAACCACATTGCAAATTATCACATTTTAGACTTTATCTAACTTTCATAAATCGTAGACCTATGTTATAATATGATTTTCCAAATATTTATCTTTGAACAAACTTTATTAGATTTAATATTTTATTTCTAAATGAAGTATTTTTCTATCCAGTTTGTCAAAAAATTTTTGATTTATTAATACCTATTTTAAATAATTTCTGGTTACTCATATATATGTGCTAAAAGCAGGTTTTTTGACCCTTGATTATCATTTATCATAATATTAGAAAAAGTATTCAAATTATTTCCAATAAACAACTTATTTGTTAATTTTGAAATACTTAAAATAGTTTCTTATCCAAGGTGCTAAAATTATTTATAAAATACTATAAAAATACACCCATATGTAAAAGGTATTGAAAATGTAAGTATTTTGGCACGCTAAATGGTAAGCACCCAATAAATCTATATGTTTTTTAAAAATGTATTCTACAGTTTAGTGCGCTTTAAGACTTCATTCATTTTTTTTTTAAATTTGGAAATTTTAATTTTTTTTTTTCAAATTTTTAGTAACCTTTTTTTAGAAAATACTTGGCGACTTT
The DNA here is from genome assembly GCA_030555515.1 of Acutogordius australiensis. NCBI lineage: Eukaryota > Metazoa > Nematomorpha > Gordioida > Gordea > Gordiidae > Acutogordius > Acutogordius australiensis. Next base: position 24,450,102 of record CM060242.1, read on the forward strand.
TTGTTAAAATGCGTTTTATGTCAAAAAATAAAAATTGTAAAATTATTCTAAATTTTTTGAAAACTGAACGAAGTCTGAACGCGCCCTTCATATTGTTAACCCGCGAATGGTAGGGTGGAAAATACTTGGCGACTTTTTGTTAAAATGCGTTTAATGTCAAAAATAATAATTGTAAAATTATTCTTTTTTTGAAAAACTGAATGAAGTCTGAACGCGCCCTTCATATTGTTAACCCGCGAATGGTAGGGTGAGAAATTTTTAACGCGAATTATACAGTAGGGTCCAGACGGACCCCAATATTAAACCTCTATAACTTCAAGATTTTTAAAGCTATGATCTCAATTTTTTTTCATTATTTTTAAGAGAAATACGTGCCCTTTAATTATAAACTAATACGTAATCATTAATGAATATTGCAAATATTTGTCAAAAAGTATAAAAATCTGAAAAATTGAAATTTTTCATTTTTCTATATTACATTAAATAAATCATGCCAATAAATTAATTATATCAATGTTATTGATTAAATCGTGTTTTTAAGCCGGGTAGAACATTGAAAAATACAAGGAAAAAAAATTATGAACTAAAAAATTTTGGCTATTATAGACCTTAAAAACTAGATATTTTCTAAAAAAAATAATTCTTATCACTATTATACAATACTAACATTTTTTATTAAAACTGTAAAAAATAAGTTGCAATTTTTCAGTTTAATTATACATTGAGACAATATTATGGTTTTTAACAAATTGAGAGTGTGGGGTCCATATGGACCCCAATAAAATTTCTAAACTATTGTTATAAGACTTAGACCAAAATTTAATTACTAATTTTGTTTATTATTTAAGAAAAAAAGTCACAAAAATTTGGCCCATAATATATAATATTTTTAAAAATATTCAAAATGTGCTGGGGTCCGTATGGACCCCACAGTGCTAATTGCGGGTTAAATATAAATATACATGCCACAGCAAATTCTTAAAATACATGTGCTTTTTTAACATTAAGAATCTTGCAAACGCATTTTCAGAGTTTTCCGAAAAAATGATATATGATTAAATTTGTCACTGCAGCCCTCATGTTTTAATATCGCCTTATATGTCGAACTCGTTAACAGGTGGGTGTTTCGGACGATATTAGAGTAATTTCTCGAAAATTGTTCCAGGCTTTGTTGAACATTTAAGGATATATCTAGGCTGGTGGATTAAAATAAGGAGGCACAGATCAATACAGCCCTTGTCATATTGCAAATCGAACATTAAGCATGTTTTTAATTTTTTTTATTTAAAAAACATTAAGTTATAAATGGGTACGACAGCATTTTATAATTTAGTATTTTTCAGTGCATTTGTGTATGTATATAGTTTTCTATTTATATAAAAGCATAAAATCCATTTTAAAAGAATTGTTTTGCTTTTAAAATAGCTGACTTACTAAATATGATAGGAAAAAACAGACGAATATGAACCCAATGGCAAGTTTGATCTCTGTGGTTAGCTTTTAAATCTCAAAAATTTGTTGACCTGTGTAATATATCATATTTTAGAAGATATTTATAACACAGGGCAACAAATATCAATGTCAGAAACGTGAATTTTATGAAAACATAAAAGAATGCGTCCCCATGATGGCCTAATCTCATATATATTTTTCGTTTTTCTTAGTTTCTTCCGTCTTTGGCTCCTAAGATCCGTCTATAACGAATAATGGCCTTTTTTGACCAAATTGACAGATCTAAATATACCCTAAAAAGAAAAAATTTAAAAATCTTTTTTGCATATAAAAATCCCTTGTAACTTATATTCTTAATCACAAATAATGAAAAATAAATGTATCAAGCTTTTACATCAGCATTTAGATAATACAAAATTTGCGTCCAAACTCCAATACGACACGATATATTATTGGTTTTTAATTAAAATATTATTTGAAGTTTGAATTTAACAGTTTAAATATTGTGAATATGCAAAAATATAATTTCAATTTATTTTTGTTTTTGAATCTTTTTTGGGTTTTTTGGGTTTTTGACCTTTTTTTCTAAAATTTTCAATGTTTATAACTGACTAACTAAGTTTGATTAGGAAAAACGGATTTGATATTTTCTAAGATGGCAGGTTTGATCTCTATAGTTAACTCATAACTCTCAAAAAATTGTTGACCTGTAATTTAAGATGTGCCATCTACAGTGCTACTCGAAGATTTAACCCCTGGGCTATGACCGGTCATAATAACCGAATGCTAATTTTGAGCAGAGTATTTAATTAGCCTAACTTGCGATATGAGAGCACTTTAGCATTTTTTCACTTAGACCAAGACCCGATGATAAAAAATTTGGTAATTATTTGTAAAATATTCAAAATAGTTACATTCTAGACAAAATAATTAATATTACACAGACAATTGAGAGTTATGAGCTAACTACGGAGATCAAACCTTCCATCTTAGGGATTTTCAAATCCGTTTACCGTTTTTCTATTCAAACTTAGTTAGTCAGCTATAAATATTGAAAATTTTAGAAAAAATGCACAAAAAAAAAACAAAAAAAATAAATAATAATAAATTTAATTTTTTTTTTCATATTTACAACAGCTAGACTGTTAAATTCACAAACCTTAAATAATTTTTATTTAAAACCTATAATTTTTCGTGTCGTATTTAAGTTTGGATTATTTCTCATTATTTGAGATGATTGAGCTGATAAATATAAGTTACAAGGGATTTATATGAAAAAAAATTCTTAAATTTTTTATTTCTAGGGTATTCTCGATCTGTCAATTTGGTCAACAAAGGCCATTTTTTCGATATGGACGGATGTAATGAGCCGAAGCCGGAAACCAAGAAAAACGAAATATATATATGAGATAAGGCCATCATGGGGATGTATTCTTTTATGTTTTCATATAATTCACGGTTGTGCCATTGATATTTGACCTGTGTTATGTTATAAAGCCAGCTCTTGTTTACTATCGTCCTGCACTAATTTGGCATCCAGTTCTGTATCAATAAATTTATGTGGCAAGTAAGCCTGCTATCTAAGCTATTATACCTATCATATTAGTTAAATTCCCAAAATTTTTCCTTTGTTTTTTTGAATCAACGTTTACACGGCAGAAGGTGTTATCTATTGTGTTTTTTTTTAATTACTTTAAAACGTTTTACTTTTTTTGGAGGGGCGATAATAACTATTAACTAACCTGCCCTACTTTAGCCCATGGATTGAAAATTCTCTAAAATAACTTGTTTTTTTAAGATTTTTCCGGGTTAGTTGGTGATATGTATTGAAAAAATAACATTTTAAAAGCATTTTTTGTCTAATTGTCAGCCTCGTAATTCCATCTTGAGTCATTTTGTATGAAGGTTAGCGCGGAGGCTCTTAATTGTATTTCCTTAAACGTAAACTACAATTATAAATTGTCATAATATAAAGACTTTACAAAATATAAGGAAAGGCGCGATTAAATTTATGTTTTGAAGACCCGGAAAGTCTTGATGAAATGAGACTTCATTTATTCAATCTAAAATCGAAAAGTATCATTGCACTTTTTTTTCACCATGTTTAAATGTTTTAAAATTGTTTTTAGTACTTTTTTTTATTGATCTAATTAACTAAATTACTCTTTTCCAATTAAGTGCGATCCCGGACGAGGACTCAAAGTACTTTTCGATTTTTTACTCAAACCACCGAAAAAGTTAATGTTATTGGGTGATGGATGTAGCGTCGTTACCATACCTATCGCCTCAGCAACCAAATATTGGAATTTAGTTCAAGTACTGCCTCTATTTCCCATAGGCCAAATTTAGACAAAGGAGTAATATAATAGAAAATTTAATTTTTTATCATTTTGCATTGGCTTCGAGAGGCCAATTTTAAGGTCTTTAATCATAATCCTATGGTTATATTATATATTTGGTAAAATATTTAATAAGCGCTACAAGCTAAATAAAATTTGCTCTATAAAACGGCATTTTGTAGAAAATATAAAACGACTTTAAACTTATATTTTTTTCAAGTTTTTTTTGCATAAAAACAATTAAAATCATTTTGAACGTTAAACAACTTTTTATTATGCCTTGCATAAATTGTTTGTAGCGGTATAAATATTAAAAGTTATAGAACTATCGGCACGTGCAGGGTAATTTTGAAAAATTTTATTTTATCAAAAAAACGCGAATTTTTAAATAGTTGCCAAATTTAGTTTATGCATAAAAAATGCTTTTAAATAAAATTTTTTTTTAAAAAAATCGAAAAAAAAAAAATTTCCAAAATTTTTAGAATTTTTAAAATTTTACAAAAAAAACTCATTTTGCACGTGGCCAATAAAATAGAATACAATCATTTACACCTATTTAAATACTGCAATGTTAAGAACATTATTTTCTTAACATATTAGAGCTCACTGTATTGGCTGCATAAGGCAGATAAAAAAAATTTTTGACATTTATATGACTCTAGATATCCTTAAATGCAAAAATGAATTGTTTTTTAAATCTTTACCGCTGTCATCTATTTGTTATAAATGATTTATATGCAATGTCAGGAATAGGGTAAACAAAATGTATTTTAAAAGCCGCTTTTTTCAAAAACTCATTCAGTTCTATTTTTTTTTGCAAAAGTTTCTTCCAAGAAATTAAAATTGATATATTAATGTTTAACTAGTACCTCTCTCATTAAGGTGTATTCGATAGGAATAGTGTATATATTTAGCACCTTTCTATAATTAGACATTTTTTTGTACAAGTAAAAACGATTAAATTAAAAGTACTATCTTTCAAAATCATAACATTTTTATTTCAAAGTTTTCAGATATATTTGTGAAAACCTGTATGGATGTTAATTATGAAAATAATTAGACTCAAAAATTATAATTATACAATTTTTTATTAAAACTTTAATATTTTTATTCTTTGTTAATTTAATAGGTAAAAAATTTCATTTAAAAGTTTTAACGCAAAACATTAGAACTCTCAAATGGACATCAAAAAACATAAGTTAATTAATTATATAATCTGATATTTATATTATGAAATTAATAATTTATATTCATTTAATTTAAAGTAAAAAAATAGGGTTTTAAAATCTCGCGATCGCAATAACGTGACTTTTGTCAATTTTCAACATCAAATTAAAAAAAGATTTGAAAATTGGACATTTGGTAAGATTATTTCTTGTTCAGTATTAATTTAACCTTTTCAAACTTTTTTTTTGGGTGAGGAGCATTGAAATTGCTATGCGGCGACGTTTAAAACCCCTAGGGTCAGAATTAAGCGCGTCTCTCCGCCAATACCTTAGTATCCATTGAAATGACACCGCACTCTCCGGAATTATATAGCATGCAGGCACAACCCTGGCAAAAGTCGAAGAGAGTCATTCACCTGCTAAAACAATGCCTCCCTTGCCCTACATCTCTTGAAAGAGACGGCATTCCCGTCAGGTTGTCGGCTCAATAATAAGTTGCTGCACGACTAGGAGGGAAGAGTGTATGGGCAGTAGTTAACAAAAAAAGGACTAACAATTCACCTAAGTAGTTAAAACTACCTCATTTATCTATCTATTGCCTTTTTTTACAAATAATTTCGAAACAAGGAATTTTCATACAATTTCAAAACTGTCTATTCGCACCGTCAGGTATCGTACGGGAGCACAAGCCCGGGGCTTTCGGATCGCAAAACTTACCCGTATTTCTTTAGAACTATCGTAACTGATGCCGAACAGAATAAAGCTCGAATTTTGTTCCTTAAGGCGTTTAATTGGACACGAGTGGCTGTCATCTACCAAAATATCCCCTATTTCCAATCGGTTTAATCAAAATACATTCAATTTACATTTTATAATAATAATTTATTGTCGTTGGCTTTTAGGTATACAATTAAGTAATTTAACTAATGGTAATCATTGCTCTAAAAAATTAATGCTATCAAATTTTTTGGCATATTATAATCATTTTTAAACAACTTAGATTTTTTAAGGTCTAAAAAAACAAAACAAAATACATAAAATCCCCTTTCCTAAGGGACAGGTTTTTTTAATTTGTGATACATTATGGCGTTATTCAAAGGTGAAAGATGACTTGATCACAAATCTAATGGCTAATAATATAACAGTGGTGGCATCGGAATCTTTTACGGATACCTCAAGAAATCAGATGGAAGATTTGAAAGTTAAAATATCATATTTGATATGCGTTTGCTAAATCAATCAAAGTAAGGGCGTAAAATAGGTTTGAAAAAACATGTTTTGGAACAAAGTTTAGCTTATTCGCATTAGCTCCGTTAAATGTTAATTAGATTTTTACATGCGACCTTATGGTACGGCCGGTGTGCCTCTAAAAACCTGTAATAGCGGCTCAACTACCCGTTTTAAATTTAGCCAGGTTCTAACTAGTCTTAATGGTACAATTAATGAGGCTTTATCAAGATATTAAATAAACAAATTTCTTTGACAAAGGGTTTAAAATTTGGATAAATGATCCAAATAACATAAGATAGGATAAGAGTGGAATGCCCCCGAAATGATTTTTTAAACATTTAAGGGACGACACATAAAAGTCTAAAAATATTAATAATAAACAGTTATAATAATAGTGTAAACTAATATAATTATGTTTTTAAGGCGAAACATGCTCGAATAATAATAGCCGCTATGTATGAAGACTCGGCCAGGAATATTATGTGCCAGGTATAAAATAATTTTACACCCGCCGCTTTTTGTAGAGTTATTGTGGTATTTGCACATTTTTTTATTATTCTATTAAAATGGTATCGGCCGTATTAAACGTGTATGTCAAATGTAAATTAGCCTAAGTTTTAATTGCCCAATTTAATCTATAAAAAAGGAAACTCAATACTTTCGTTATATGTTTTAGGCATACGAACTTAAGATGTATGGGCCAAAATATGTTTGGATATTCCCTGGGTTTTATAGCGACAACTGGTGGATCTTTAATACTTTATCAATCAACACGACTGATAGTCCTTCTACAGATGATGTTCAACCAGGTGACCCGGCAGTATCTTCGGGCATGCAACTACTGACTAATTTTTCGATCGAATCACATTCAAAAGTTACGAAGTCTCATAAAAATTCGGTATTCACACAAACATACGCATCCCTCCCCAATTCTAATTCTAACAGAAACATTACTATGCCTGGAGGAGCTTCAAATTCGATAAATGAGACGCCCAACTTCAAGACAAATGGAGCATGCACGCAAGAAGCCTTAAATCGAACGGTTAAATACTACATCGGAATTAACGGGAGCCCTCTTAGCACAAGCGACAATATAACCATTGCTGGAATTGTAATCTTAACCGTCTTTTTTGGTTATTTTAAGAATACCTTTAGAAATAAATTTTCTTATTAGTATTACGAAGAGCTTGATGGCGGTATAAATTTCTTGTTTTGTTAATAAATGAATTCAAGATAAATTTTAGCATCTTGACCGATCTTATAGAAGATTCTTAAGTGGGCCAGGTTAATCATAGTATTTTGGGTTAGGTGTATGAAGGCCCCGATATGTATATCATAATTATTTATACACATAGACCCCTACAGAGTTTGTTAAGCAGTATCAAGAATTAAATAACATTTCTCGAGAATCAATAATTCACCCGGCTTACGCTTACGATGCCGTATGGGCTATTGCCACCGCACTTGAACGGGCTCAGCAGCAATTATTAGTATTTGTTTTAAATACTATTATTTTTAAATATTTTGGTAAAAATCAAATGATCGAGTTATGATTTAAACCCAAGTAAAATAATGTACCAGGAATTTCCAGGTCATTCAGGTAAAATATTTTCTAACCAGCCGGTTGTTAGCTAAATTAAAACTTGATATGTGATAAAAAAATTTATGACTGTATTTGAGTTATAAAAATGTTTATATATATAAACAGCGGTCACTACCTTTGAAAAAATTTACTAACTTAAATTACAGTTAAATGTTTAAAATATTTTTACCATTTAATATGTTTTTGCTGACACACGAAATAAAAAAATCAATTTTTTTGTAATTTCCAAAAAAATTAAAATCGTAGAGGGTTTATTTATAATTAAAATTGTGTCGCGCGCATGTTTTGGTATTGCACTATTATTCATAATAATCAGGTATATATATCTGGCGATTACACAGGTCAACAAAAATGTTAGAAAAATGAGTATATGAATACATAAAAGCTTACATCCCCATGATGACCTTATCTTATATATTTTCCGTAGTTCCTTTCGCCTTCGGCTCCTCCGTCAATATCGAATGGCTTTTTGACAGATTTTGCGACGTTGAGAATACCCTAAAAAAATTCAAGAATCTTCATATAAAATCCCTTGCAACTTATATATATAATTACAAATAATGAGAATCAAAATTTTTTATTATAGCTTTAATATTAGCATTGATAAGACAGAATATTCCGTGTCCAAACTTAAATACGACACGATGTATTATCGATTTTTAATAAAAATATTATTTGAAGTTTGATTTTAAAGAGTTTTGCTATTGTTATAATGTAAAAAAAATTTCAATTTATTTTTGTTTTTAAATCTTTTTTGTTGTTTTTTGACATTTTTTCTAAAATTTTCAATGATTATACCAATAAATTTGATTAGAAAAAACGGTAAAAGGATTCGAAAATTCCTAAGATGGCAGGTTTGATCTCTGTAGTTACCTCATAATTCTCAAAAATTTGTTGACCTGTGTTCTAAGGTAATTATTAAATTCTGCAAAGCTTTGTTTTTTGTTGAAGGATGTTGTATTTAGGGTAGAACTGCCCGATACACTCAAACTGTTGATCTCGATTTGGCGGTAATTGCTCAAAAGCGCGCAAAGTGATTCTTATAAGCGCGCAAATGTTGTCTCAATAGCCTGCAGCATTTTCTTAATTTTCTCAAAATATCTCTCAACACCGGACGACAAATATCAATGTCAGAAAAAAATAGTTTAGAAAATACAAATAAACTGCCTAAAATATATTGAATTTTTGTTGCGCGCTTGAGACCGGTCGGCACATTTTTGAAATAGTGATTGTTTTAAAATTTTGCGCAGTTTTAAGAGGATATCTTGGCGCGCTTGTATGCATGAAGAAAAAATGCGGTTATGCGAGATCATCCGCGCTCTTTTGGGAAAATTTAAAAAAGGCTGCTAATGAGAATGCCGCGCGCTTCTGAGTCTGCGCGCTTTCAAGCAACCGAACAGGTAATGTATGTAATTTGAAACCTTTTATATTGACTTATTACCACTTAGCCATCATTTACAACTAATCATATCTATTTTAAGAGCCTGAATACGTCCGAAGCTCGAATAAACAATGATTCTTCGGCTCTTGCCCTACTTTCCGGAATGGGTTTAAATAGCCTTAAGCAATTCGATTATACCAATGATGCTTTTGGGGAAGTGTTTTTTGATGCCATGACACGAACCCAATTTCAAGGAGTCTCTGTAAACAACTTTTGATAATTTTTTGGTGTCAGGCAACGTTGGCCTGAACTTCATTCATTATAAAATTATTAAAATTTGATATCCTAGAATAAATTAATATATATATAACGGTACTTCTAAGATCGCTAAACTGTTATTAAAAGAATAGCATAGACCACTAGTATTTCATTTATAGGGTGTTGTGTCGTTCGACGCAAACGGGGATCGCGTAGGAGAATTGCAAGTTGAACAAAATCAAAATAACAGCAAGATTATTATCGGAAAGGTTCCGGTTGAAGCACAAAATATCGTCTGGCTGCCAGGAACTTCCGTCATTTTTGAAGGTCAGGATTTTTAAATATTGTTTTATTTGGAAGACTTATTTTGCAATTATTTTGAGTCTAATGGAGCATACCAAACCATTAACTGGCATGATTAATTTTTTAAGATATCTAATAAATAAAAATTATTTTCATAGGGCAAAATGGAATTATGCCCTAACGGGTAAGCCGTATTTTTCAAGAGATATAGGGCAAGAGGGGCAATGTTTTAGTAGGTGAATGACTCTGGCCTTCTACTTTTGCCAGGGTTGTAACGCCTGCATACTGTAATATTCCGGAGGATGTGGCGGCATTGTATTGGATTTGGCGGAGAGATCCAATTAATCTTACTGATCCCAGGGGTTATCAACGTCACCTTATAGCAATTTCAACGCTCCTGACTCAAAAAATTATTACAATAACCATAATTTTTCTTATAACACAGGTCAACAATTTTTTGAGAAATATGAGTTAACTACAGAGATCAAACCTGCCATCTTGGGGAAAATCAAATCTGTTTACCGTTTTTCCTAATCAAACTTAGTTGGTCAGTTACATTAAATATTTTAGAAAAAAAGGTAAAAAAATAAAAGATTCAATAACAAAAATAAATTGAAATTTTATTTTTGCATATTTACAATAGTTAAACTATTAAATTTAAACTTCAAATAATATTTTCATTAAAAACCGATAATATATCGTGTCGTATTTATTTGGACGCGAAATATTTTGTATTATCTAAATGCCGATGTAAGAGCTTGATATATTAATAAAATTTTTTTTCCATTATTTGTGATTGTGATTAAAAATATAAGTCACAAGGGATTTTAATATGAAAAAAAGATTTTAAAATTCTTTTGTTTAGGGTATATTTAGATCTGTCAATTTAGTCAAAAAAGGCCATTTTTCGTTATAGACGGATCTAAGGAGCCAAAGACGGAAGAAACTAAGAAAAACGAAAAACATATATGAGATTAGGCCATCATGGGGATGAATTCTTTTATGTTTTCATAATAATCACGTTTATGACATAAATATTTGTTGACCTGTGTAATAAATGGCGTCTCCCCTTAACCCCCCAACCATTTTTTTTATTTAATTATTTTTTTTTTTTTTTTTTTTTTTTTTTTTTTTTTTTTTTTTTTTTTTTTTTTTTTTTTTTTTTTTTTTTTTTTTTTTTTTTTTTTTTTTTTTTTTTATTTTTTTTTTTTTTTTTTTTTATTTTTTTTTTTTTTTTTTTTTTTTAAAAATATTTTTTTTTTTTTTTTTTTTTTTTTTAAAAATTTTTTTTTTTTTTTTTTTTTTTTTTTTTTTTATTTTTTTTTTTTTTTTTTTTTTTTTTTTTTTTTTTTTTTTTTTTTTTTTTTTTTTTTTTTTTTTTTTTTTTTTTTTTTTTTTTTTTTTTTTTTTTTTTTTTTTTTTTTTTTTTTTTTTTTTTATCAATTATTTTTTTTTTTTAATAAAAAATTTTTTAATTATATTTTAATTTTTTTTTTTTTAAAAAATCTTTTAGGGTTTTTGATTTTTTTTTTCTCTCTCTTACATTTATATTTTTAATTAATTTTAATTTAAAAAAAAAAATTTTTTTTTTATTTTTATATTTTTTTATTATTTTATATTATTTTTGTGTTAAAATTTTAAAATAAAAAAAAATAAAATTTATCTCCAAAAAAAAAAATTCAAAAAAATTTTAAAAAATAAAATTTTTTTTTTAAAAAAGGGCGGAAACAAAAAAAAATAAAAAAAAATATTTTTATTATTTTTTTTTTTTTTTTTTTTTGAAAAATATTTTTATTACTTCTTTCTTATATTATATATTTAATACCCCCCTTTTTTAAAATTTATTAAATATATTAAATTTGTTAATTTAATTATAAAATATATTATTGGGAAAACCCTTAAAAAAAATTTTTTTAACTAAAAAAGTATACTTGAAGCCTGCCTAATAGCAATCAGGTTACATAATTATTTAAATGTGCAGAAAAATTGACCCTTTATGTCATGTTAAAAATAGGTGGTAAACCTCCAAAAGATAGCCCTTCCCTGCAAATCGTATACCGTCAAGTGAATGCATACGTTTTTAACATATACTTAGCAATCAATCTATTCGGTATCATATACGCAATGGCACTTATTAGTTTCAACTTTTATAATCGTAACAAAAGGTAAATGATTGTTTGTTTATTGAATAGGTTTTGAAATTTATATATTCAAATCTAAATATCAGCACATAGTTAAAATATTGAATACTGGATATAGGTAATTTATCTATTGGATAAATAATTATTTTTTATTTGACAAAATTTAAAGTTTTAACACAAAACAGAGGTGATATAAAAATAATTGTTATTTTGTAAAAAATGGATACTACATGTAAGCAGGATTGGTCTGTGGTCTATAAGGGCCCCTATCCAATCGCCCAAAACGAAATCCATTGGGTTTAAAACCTTAATATTTATTTAAAGTTGCCAGGGGCCTCTAAGCATTGCTTGTGTTGCTCTTCTAGACGGATCGGTCCTGCGAATAAACTCTAAAACATCGCATTTATTTCCAATATAACGAGTAATGCAAAACAATAAGATACTTTTGAAGCCACATTAGTGTTTTTCACAAACCTGGCCAAAAATTGTAGGTCCTATCCTATATATTTCGATTGTTTTTCTACAAGTAACCCATTTAATGTTTTTCCAACCCCTCAAAATTTAATCAAGGAGGTGCCCGAATTTTTTCTTCGAATTAAAATTACAACATTTAAAAATAGGTTTACAGTCGTTTCCTTGTAATTTCGTTATTAATAGAGTTTTTATCCGTAATTAATAAAAATTAATTTTGTAATTGATAAAAAACAATTTTACAATTAACAAAATTTGATTTATTTTAATGGAGTTTCGTATTTAAATAAACACCTATTTAATATAGGTCTATTTTAATTATAAAACTTTGTTTTCAATAGTAAAGGTAACGTTATTATTAACCTTTATTTTCCTTATTGATAAAGAGTCTCGTTTTTCAAATACTATCGTTTTTAATAAACTTTATTATTGTTATAAAGGCCAATTTCGTTTTTCATGGACTTTGTTAATAAACTTTATTTTCGTAACTAATAAAGACCATTTTTGTTTTTCATGTACTTTCCTAATTAATGAACTTTATATTCCTTATTAATCAAATCGTAATTTTTACAAATTTCCTCAATAAAATTAAATAATATTTTCAGTTTTTTGTGATTCATTTATATTTTATTAATTACGAAATAAATTTTTATTACTTAAGTATATAAACTTTACTATTAACTAAATATTTTTTGTTAATCCCAAAACTACATAAAAATGACTGTAGATATATAATATTATTTGAAATAACAAAGCTATTTAAACTTTTTTCATTGCTCCTCGTAAATATATTTGTCCTGCCATTAAAACTAGCATATAAATTCCAGGTTAAACTCTCAAAATATAAATGTTGCTCACTTTTAATTTTTTTTGTAAAATTAAATTTTTTAATAGTAGTTCCAAGGGGTTTGGATTCTATTTATAGCAGAATAATAAATTGCATTTTTTTGACTAGGCACGTGTGCGTCTCTATGCTAAAAATGTGTTTTAAAAGTGACTAAACCGCAGGTATAGAAAATACCTTTGAGTGTTATTTGTATAAAAAATTTCGCTTTATTTGTCTGCCATCAACTTATTTATAATTTAGTTTGAAATAATACTCATAATGGTAAATGTAATATCATAGCACTAAAAGAAAATGTTTCGTGGGTTACTATTTTTAATTTTTACAATTTTTTTACCCCTCAGCAAGTAGGGAAATTTGCAATCCGTTCGGGGCTAAGTCGGACAGGGACTTGTATAAAAACACTATACTAAAATATGCAAAAAAACAGTCATGCTTAATTTATCGCTCCTATATTCATTATTTATGCTTCAGGTTGATTCGACTCTCAAGCCCAAACATAAACAATATGATTGGTGTAGGTTGCATAATATCTTACGTATCAAGTACACTCTTCCTCATTGATATAAACAAGGATGTCTGCCGAAACCGGCTCTTTTCACTATGTTGCATGGTAAATTTTGTTTTTGGAGTAGACATACTGACTAAATATATAAAGGACTTAACATATAAACCATGGTTAAAGGACATATCCACCTTTAATTAATTTAAAAGGTTTATTAATTGTATTTGCGCTGCACAGGCGAGAATATGGTTCCTCTCCATTGGATTCACCCTAGCTTTTGGGGGACTTTTCGCTAAAACTTATCGCGTACAAGTGATATTTGAAAATAAGACAGCCAAACAATTAGTAATTTCATTTTGTATTAGTTAGTATATTTTTCAATTATGTTTATTACCCCTATCTTTTTTTTCTTCCCTAGAAAATATCGGACCTGCAATTGTTCTCCATGGTTGGGGTACAATTAATTGTCGATATCGTTATTTTAATAATCTGGCAAAGTTACAGTCCTTTGATAAGCTATATAAAGGCTTTACCAATCGAGGTAACAACTACTCTTATATAAATGATTTTGTCAACGTCGAAAGTTTATATTTCACCTACGGAATATTGTTCGGTCAAGGCCTCAAAGTCCGAAGACTAGATTAAACCGGCAAAATATTTTTGGGGTTCAAAACAAATTTTGACCGGCGGTATATTTTTGGACTTCAACGTCGACCTACCAAAAAATTTGAATTTTAATCTACATAGGCGTTAAATATTTTGGCTATCAGTGATATGACGTATGTCATAAGATAAAAATCTATTTAAACCGTTTAATAAATAATTTTCCGTTAAAAATTAAATTTATTAAATTTTTTAGAACAGCTCCAAAATTTGAAAATACACATTTCAACAGGTCGTCTGATTGACCATAAGCATGTATTATTCTAATCTTACGCCTAAATATAGATCTTTTAAAAGTTCCGCCAGCCATAATTTCTTCTTCATGCTAATCGGAATATGTCATAAAAATATTGACACATCTTGCGACCTCAAGACTCAGAAAATAAAAAAAGTTTTCGAAAATATTTGAATTAACAAAATTTAGCCTGAATTTTTCAATAAAAATAACGGTAGCATTAAAAAGTCTTTTGCGTATGCACTTAATGAAAAAACTATATTTTGAATATTTCACAAAACTAATAATTAGAGGGTTGAATAATATATCACCTGTTTTGGTATCGCACTAGATGCCGCAAACGGGTGGCTGTTACCGGCAAGTTTAGGGAAATTTCTCAATATAAAAAATTGCTGAAATTTTCTCGCGTTGATGGGTATATATAGGCGCACGTATTAGAATTTAAAATATATTTAGATTATATAAACATAGTTTATTAACGCAAGGCCTTTGAATTTTTAAAATATTTAATTTTTATTTATATTTTTGTATTGGTTTTTGTCATAAAATTCGTTTTAGATCTTAAATAGCTAATAATTTTAAGTTTTAACCCTTTCTAGATAGGTTTCTCATAAGGATTCTAAATATGCCAAAATCTTTGGAAAATTTATAGTTTAAGAAATTTTGCGCATTTTTTCTGAACTTTGGACGCAGTTAAAAAAAGATGGAGGCATTGGGAAAAACTAAACCCGGGTTCGTTATCACAAGGAAATTCTCCACAAAACCCTGTAAAAAGTTTATGTTGATTTGTTTGTTGTGCAAAGTTATTTATTGATTTTTGATAATTTATTTAAATTATATAGGAAAACATGGAATTAGATATAATCGTATACCCAAAAATATTTTTGTGCCAAGGAGCTCACATGCAAATTTATCTAGGGGTCCTATGCTGTTATAAAGGACTACTTCTCATTTACGGTGCTAAATTAGCTTGGGACACCAGGTAGCAAATTATTTGTGCTTGAACATCTATTTATACAGACCAGTCAATTAATTACACAGTTATATGCCTGTCAGATCGATTTATTCGGGCTTTTATAAATTCAGGCTAAACAAAAATGTTAAATCTAAATTTAGAATAATTTGATATAAAAAATAAGGAGAGTTTAGAGAATTGATGCCAGTCAAAATTTTTAATTTGGATTTTTTATAGGCTGACCGGCATACTTAAAAACCATAATTTTCATTAAACGATCATTTAATTAAAAGTTAAAATTAAAAAATTTAAACGGCGATAATCCAAATATTTTTCATATTTCTAGGAAAATAAACGTGCCCGGAATCAATGATAGCCACCCCATAGGAATCTGTATATATAACGTGGTGCTTGTGTGCTGCCTCGGGACACCAGTTATAATCGTCCTTTCAGAAACTCCAGTTTCTAGCATAATTGTTGCGAGTTTCATAACCTACGCTACCACCACTACCTGCTCCCTTTTGTTTGTGCCCAAGGTATATTCCTGATTCAACATCACTTTCTTCCATTTAATCATTCGAAATAATTAAATTAGTGCCTAGATAGATTATTCTTGCATTAAACTCACAAATCTTTAATTCGTATGGATTTTGTATTGGCCCTGAAACTAGAAAGTGACCTAAGCGTGCACTAAAAACATATGCCTATTCAGCTTAGCTTGCGTAAATTTGACTTATATTTAATGTCACAGACATCATGACACCTATCATCTAAGGGATACAATATACAAAATTAATATTAAAAAGTAAACAAAAGGGCATTTTTTTTATCCCATATAGATTATAGGCCTAAAAAACAAAGTGATGGGAGACGAGAAGTCAAGTAGCATACCAGGAGCTGGAAGAACCATGCTTTTTTCAAGGACAACTGCAGCACCCAATGTTAACAATGGGAGAGAAGTCACAAAAGCTAGTCCACCTTCCCCCACCATGGGTGAATCAGTCGTGAATTATGGTGGTAAGCCAACAGTCTTGATGAACAAGGATACGGAGATAGCCAAATTGAAGGGCATGTTAGAACAAGTAACAAATTCCTTAACAAAACGATCAACAAGAGCTATTTTATAGCACAGGTCAATATCAATGTTAGGAAAAATAAGTTTATGAAAACACAAAAAAGCATACATCCTCGTAATGTCCTTACCTCATTTATATTTTCCGTTTTTCGTTGCCTTCGGCTCCTTAGATCCGTCCATATCCAAAAAATGGCTTTTTTGACCAAATGGACAAATTTTGCCTCGATAATACTCTAAAAAGAAACAATTCAAGAATCTTTTTTTCATATAAAAATCCCTTGTAACTTATATTTATCATCCCAAATAAAGAGAAATAAAGTTTTTTAGTATACCAAGCTCTTACATCAGCATTTAGATAATACAGAATATTCCGCATCCAAACTTAAATACAACACGATATATTTTCGGTTTTTAATAAAATTATTTTTTGAAGTCTAAATTGTGAAACAAAAAAAAATTCATTTTATTTTTGTTTGACTCTTTTTTATTTTTATGACATTTTTTTTAAAATTATTTTGTTTAAAGCTATCTTACTAAGTTTAATCTAGAAAAAACGGTAAACGGATTTGAATATTCCTATGATGGAAGGCTTGATCTCTGTAGTTAGCTCATAAATCCCAAAAATTTGTTTACATGTGTAGTTAGACAAAATAAGACAACTGGAATTAGTCCGTAAAGCCAGCGCAAAATGTTTTTTTATAAAGCATTTAGCAATTGAGGGCAGTGATTTGCTGCCCTTTTAAGTGATTTGATCCACGTACATGATTATGTGCAAACATTTCTGGAAACTAATAATTTTTTGCAAATTCATTTGCTTCGAGAAATTAAATTTGTATGTTTTATCTTCTTTCAAACAATTTACTCTTCTAGGTGAAATTAAATTAATTTATAATGTCTAATTCTAACTACCAAATAATTTCAGATCTTGTGTCCAGTGCAATTTTCTTGTTATTATTGTACAAAAATAGACTATAAATGTTATTTTCATTAAAGTGTATAAGTATAAACGTAAAAAAATTTTATTTTTAATTGTGAGTCGCAAGATCGCAACAGTATCAGTTTTTATATTTTTATGATACTGTTCAGGTGAATTTTGGCTGATGAAAAATGTCAAAAAGAATAATAATTAAGATGAAGATAATCATGCTGGTTATTACAATCAACCTAGTTGAATTTTGTTAATTTAGGTAATGAAATAATTTAATTTTTTAATTCTACAAAAATCCTATAAATTAAACATAATTCAAATAACATATTTTAAATACTTTTGATATTTTTTAAGACTTGATGTCGCAAAAATTGAGACTTTTGGCATTTTTACTAATGAATGTTTATGGCAGTCTGAGAAATAGGTTAATGAGAATAATTAAAAAATAGTACACTCAGTAAAATTAATCTAAATAACTCCGTTAGGATCTGCGTCTGTGTAATATAAATTTTATGCTACAGTAAGGATACGTTTTTAACACGGAATTAATTTGGTACCTAATAATAGCGGAATACATTGTACCAGTTATAACTCAGCACCAAGTATAATAATCGTTCACTGATTATACCATAATATAAAGCACAATTTTCATGTACTAACTCATGCCACATCGTTTGGTTGATTTGACAAAAAAAATTTATTATAATCACAAAAAAAAATATTTTTAAACCGCGTGATATTCCGGCTTAGCCCGCCCAACATATTTTTTAATTTAGGTCAGCAGTTTCGTGTTTTATTAGAGGTCGGTTCAAATTTACAAATACTACCCTAAAATTATTAATTACAAGCTAAAAAAATTTGCTATATGATAATCAAAAAAAATACAGATTATATGTAATACCTTTCATCTTGTGAATATAAATTTTTTTAGGTCTTGTTAATAAAAGTTAAAAAATAAGGTAATATGAGTTGAAAGCGGCTTTCGGGTCTCGACTTTGATCTCTAATGAGGGTGGATCCCACATGGTCAATTCAGAGTGGAAAATTTTGATATAGCCTAAAAAATTTAAAAAAAAATTGCAACTTAGATTCATAAAAGGTTATTATAAATTAATGTTATAAATTATTTTTTTTTCTCCAAAATAATTTTTAAGTTGAGTAATAGTCGAAAATATTTTTTTTTATTATTATTTTTAAAAATCCTCCTTATTCAATTAGACCTAAAAACATAATTTATTCAATAATATTGATAAATAAAGAAAGTTCCCAATTTTTTAATTTATTTTTTTTTATTTAAGTTAAATAATATTTAAAGTATCCAATTATGGAAACACCCGCCAGTGCTAGTGAGAAATATGTAACACGTATGTTACGGGAAAGGGGAGGGGGGTAGGTTCTATATGGTCCTCATTTTTGAATCTCTATAATTTAAAGAGTTTTAAAGCTATAGACTGTATTTTTTCATTATTTTGAAGAAGAATATGTGCACTTTCATTATAAACTAACGTGAGTTATCATCTCTAAATTTTATCACAGTAAAAAAAAACAAATCGAAATTTTTCTATTCCAAAATAAAAATCAATTCGTTAAACTAAATATATCAATATTATTGATTAAATTGTGTTTTAAGGTCAGGTTTAAGAGATTCTCAAAAAATTAAAATTATTAATTAAAATTTATTTGACTGTTAATCACTTTAAAAATTTGATATTTTATATTGAAAAAAAAATAAATTCAACATTGTACAATTCAAACTTTTTAAATACTTATTTAAACAATTATAAAAAAAACACCTAGAAAATAAGATTATATATTTCAGTTTAAATTTACTTTGAGGATATATCATGGTTTTCAACAATGAAATTGGCCATGTGGGCCATACGGACCCCAATAAAACTTTTAATTTAAAACGAATTTTGTTATTAGACTTAGACAATAGTTTATCACAAAAATATAATCAATAATATATCACATTTTTGAAGATAGTCAATTAAGAAGTGCTGGCATATGCGGGTTAATTTATATAAAAGTGCAAATATTTTTTTTAAAAACACAGGTTAACAAATTTCCGAGACCTATGAGCTAACTTTATAGACCAAATCTGCCCCCTTAGGCATTTTCAAATCCGTTTAGCGTTTTTCTAATTACCCTTTATAAACACACTATAAACATTAAAAATTTTTGAAAAAAAACAAAATAGATAGAACTTAAAATTATTATTATTTTTATATTCAAAGAGTCAATCTAATTTAAACTTAATTTTTTTTTATCTCAAAACCAAAAAACTCTCATGTCCTATTTAGGTTGGGGTGCCAAATACTGTATAGCCTAAATGCTGATAAAAAAGCTTAATATAATTAAAAATTTTATTTCTCATTATTTGAGATAATAAAATATAAGGGTACTCGGATCTTATAAAAATGACGTCATTTTGTGCAATTTCTGTGCTTTTTCTTGGTTTAAAGTCACCCTTTAAAATTATTTTAATATCATATACCATCGTCATATATATGAAATATGTAAACTAATTGAGTTGGTTAAAGATATAATTGCTGTATTAGGGCACGTGCTTAGTGAATTTTTGTTTTCGTGAAATTTTGAAAATTCTGAAAATTATAAAAATTTATTTTTTTTCAAAATTTTTTAAAAATTTTTTATTTCAGAAAAAGCATTTTATGTGCATATATCAAATTTGGCAATTTTTTGAAAATTTGCGTTTTATTACAAAATAAAATTTTTAAAAATTTTACGAAAATAAAAACTCACTTTGCACGTGCCCTTAATTTATTTCATGCGTCATTTTGCTTTTTAGAGCAGAGACACTCCAATCAATATATATATTTTTTTTTAGTTTTTTCCTTTACGAAGTCGCTAAGTTAGTCACGTTTAAAAAAACGGCCATTTTTAAATATATACCTAAAAAAAAGCTCAAGTGGTAAGAAACTACAAAAAAACGGCAAATGTATGAGATTGGACCATCATCAGGTAATTTCGCCCCAGTGTCAAAACTTTCAATTTTCAGACATTGATATTGACCTGTGTAATAAAGTTTAAAACTTTTATAAAAAGCTATAAAATTTTAAATTTGCATGTAACATTTGTGTTGCAAATTATTCATCCTAACACTCAAGCACTATTTACAATATCTTTTGATTTTAGAAGTTTAATAATTGTGGGTGGGTGATAATACTAGTATAAATTTATAGCAAAACTCTATTAATTTGGTATAAGCTATGTTCAAAAGGCTCATACTAATAAAAACAGATAAATATGAACAGAATTTAAGAAAAATATTCAATCATTTATAATAAATATGAATGTTTATTTAGAAATCACAATACATTGCCACCCTTGAAGAAAATGTAAAGAAATTGAAAACAACAAATTGATATATACATTTACAATGTCAAAGCTCAGATAATAACATTCTATAATATGCTTCTTTTTGTTTATCATTTATATTTAAAATATGAATATCACTTAATGATTTACTATGATGCAATGAAGATTGTGTGGAAGAAAGGTTAATTTTATTGTTTTTATCATTTTTGATTTTAATATAACCAAGCCCTTTTTTGTCATGCTTTAGTACAGTTTTGACAGGATACAATTTTCCTTGATTATGGGAACCAAGACCTTTTTCAGGATTCCATCCATGCTTTAGTAATATTTGGTAACCTTTATTTGATTGAGATATATGATAATATGGATTCAATTTACATTCTTGCTGTTCATTAAGCAAGTGGGCAATAGAATTTTTGTGTGTGCTCCATTTATCATGAATATCTTGATTGCATAGCTCACAATGCAATGTTTGATTTTCATCCTTATGTTCAGAATTTTTTAATATATTTTTAGTATTAAAGTTTGATATCAGAATTTCCAAATTGAAACCCACGCGATTAGCAATTTTTTGGACTAAAAATTCATTATTATGGCTGTAATCTATGCAGGCATTGTGCTCAATTAAATATATAACCCCTTGATAATTATGCTTACTGATTGCGTGTACCAAAGGTGTCCAGCCATAAAAATCTTTTGAATTAATATCAAAGTGCGAATTAATAATTTTGTCGAGTTTTTGTCGATCCATCACATCCAGATACCTCAGAAATTTATCAAAAACTGTTGAACGAAAATCCATCAGGATGGAATTTAACAGATGCTAAACAAAAGGTTTTGTAGGTGGAGAATATTAATTAGCCCCTAGCTGGGTAGTTTTTAGGCGCAAATTTTTTAATTTAAACTTGTTTATAATACTAATAATTTTTAACATAGCAATATAAGTTTTACCTTTATTAATTTTTTTGAATGCTTTTAAATTTAATTTTAAAAACTGTTTAAATTAATAGCCAAGAGTCGCAACTTTCTATAAACATGCGGTTTAATACAAGAGCTACATTTTAAAAATAATATATTTAATTTAAACGCTCTAACAATAACAAAAAATACTATGCCAGCAAAAAATACTTTGCCAAAAATTTTAATGCATTAAAATAACTAAAAATTAATTGTTACATTTTATTGCAAAATGCGTATTACAACCTATTTGCTAAATATTCCAATGCCAGTATTAAGGGCAGCATTTGCTAAAGTAATTTTTATTTTTATCAAAAATTGTTTATATTAGTCCTTCGACCGTTTAAGTTTTAAATCAAAGAATTATGTACTTTTTTTTATATGTCTATTTAATTTCGTCCTAGATAATTACATAAAACATCCTCGTTGGCAAAGTCTACCATAAATATCCTGTAATTCCCTACTGTTCTAAAAAAAGAGAGCAATCGTTTTTATTATTACGTTTAGGGACTCCAATTTATAGGGCAGTTTTTTGTGCTTTATTTGATAGAGTCTTTTTCGAGATTTGAAAATTGTAACAGGTGTCTTAAATCAATGCCCAAAAAAATTTGCTCTCTTTTTGAAGTGTTTCTATAAAATCACAACTTGCTCGTGAGATTGGAGAAATAAAGGACATTCAATTTTTAAAATAATTTTTTTTATATAATATACCATATAAGGACAATTTTACTTTAAGGTCAAAATTCTAACTTTTGTTCTATTTACCCCTTAGAAAATTGAAACAGCTATTTTAACGGGCCACTACATATATATTAACCTTACTAAAATTCAATATCCGGTCACTTATCTAATATGCCCAAATATGGAAAATTTGGCCGCTTTTAATGGAAGTCTTTTAAATTTTTGGGTAAAAAACTGTTATAGGGGTTTGATGTTTATCTGATAAATTATGGTCACATTGGTCTCCAATTTGGTGTAAATTTTTTTATGATACCTTTAAGTTTGACAGGTGTCCTCCTAGAAAAGTGCATTTTTAAGGAATTTAGGATAATTTTGCTTTTATATTCTCTCTTTTCAGGGTTTATTGAGGTAGCCCACGTATTGTACTTATATCTTACATAAATTTCCCTCTATTATTAAGGTGGTAGGGTTATACAAACCCATTTCCATATAAGGGCAAAAAAAAAAACTTTTTTTTTTACCATATTTTTCTTTTGCACTTTCGGCAGTTAATACATTCGTATAATCCAATAAAAATTACGCTGTAAAAAATGGGGGTCAACGTTTTTGTTTTTTTGGTATCCGTTCTTTTACCTGCCAGGTAAATTTTTTTTACTTGTTTTTTTACATTTTTTTATACTAGCTTATGCGGAATCCTATAAGGAAATTGATTTCACTTTTTTCTTCCCCTTTAATTAACCCCAAACAAAAAATTTGCGCTTTTTCCCAAACAAAAGTGAGTTTGGCCGATGACGTCATTTTTTGATAAATATAAAAAATTTAAAAAAATAATATTGAGCCGAAAAAATAACAAATCCCCATTATTATCGATTTTTTGGTCCTATTTCATACTGCCTTCTCTTGTAACCCTAATCTTAGTCTCCAATGCACTTACTTGTCTCCGTAATGTTAACACAATGTTAAAAATAATAATTCAATGTTAATTAATGGTAAATTAAGAGTCTAGTGCCCCTATGCTACACACTGTTTTATTTTTAGCGTTGCCAATAAAATGTTGTCTTTATTGGTTGGGTCCGGTGTATAATGTTTATCACCTATTTTTACCCGTTGTGCGTGTTCGGCCGTTAATTAACAAATCCGTGTACTTGTTTTCATGTCAATAAAATATCCTTTTTTCAGTTTTGAAACATAAAAGGTCTCTTTTTTTAACATTGTTTACAGTTGTAAAAAAATTAAAAAAACCCTTGCTAATGAAATTTCTTAATAATTAACGGGCACATAAGAGAGGTCTCTTATGCCATAAAAAATTCACTTTTTGACATTGTTTACAGTTGTAAAAAAAATTAAAAAAAAAATACCCTTGCTGATGAAATTTCTTAATAATTAACGGGCATTTTTTATTTTATACTAATTTTATTGATGCTCCATTGTTACTTTAAGTGATATAACTAATGACAAATTTGCTCGGTCAAGTTCTACATTTAGCTTTAATTTGCCCTTATATTTCCACCCAAATCACAATATGAGTTCGCTCGCCCTTTTCCCCCTGGGACATTTACCCCATTTTACCAACACATCGCCCTCTTTTTTTCCTCCTCTATAGCTTTTAAGTTAGGCCCGCTAATACTAATCTAGTATAAATTGGTATGGGGGAACATTTTCAATGTTATGTTTTGAGTACCGGCGTACTCATGCTTAAAAAACTCTGCCCCTCTATCAATGTTTTACATATACTTAAATTTCAGGCTCTGATTTCCCACGGTCAATACTATATAACATAAGCATAGATACAGGGTGCAACTGGTCAGTATAGTTCTCAGCGGTATAAGCTGCCTCAGCATCTGCGAGTCCTACTCCCTGGGCGCGCCCGTGTCTAAATTAGTCCGCCTTAGTCACAGGGTTTTAATATGTTCGGGTCCCACATCCTAGGCTTTAACCAAGCCTACCGGGGGCGCGAAGCGCCCCGCGACTATAATGTGCCCACCCTAGACACATTCCCGGGTTTATATAAGCAAACATTCGGGGCGCGAAGCGCCTTCGACGAATTGCGGGGTCTGGACGAGCGAGTCAAGGCGCGCGGAGCGCGCCGAAGACGAGCCAAAGCGCCGCGCAGCGGCGCAAACCGCGGGCCGCGAAGCGGTCCGCGGCCGAGCCGAAGGCGCGCGAAGCGCGCCGGAGGCGAGAACACCCGAGGCGCTTCGCGCCTCGGGTGTTTTTTGTTATGTAATGTTTGACTATTTTTTGATTTAATATTTCTAAATTTGGTATATTATTACGGTTCAGTAAAATCATCAATATTGGATACTTTGCTTTCTAGCGACTAGTCGCCGTCTTTGTCTTCTAAAATCTCTGATTCAATCAATTGTTTTATTTAAAATTTGGATAAATTCATATTTTTTTTCTCTATAAAAATTTTGACTTCTGACTGGTCAATATTGAACATTGAGGCATGTAGAATTATATGTGCCGGAAAGCCATTTTGCCTTAAACTTAGAGTCTCTATCAAAAAATTTCGTAAGCTGCTAGCGTCGACCTAAATAAGGGGAGCTATATTTAACTAGGTAAGAAATATATAAAACAGAAATGTTATCCACCTTTTTCAATATTAAATATTTTAGATAAGCCACACGGGCCTAAAAAATGTATGCATCTTAAAATTCCTATGTTTAAATCATCATAGAAGATTTTTAGGCATAATATTAAGCTTTCTCAAGTAATAGGATATAACCTAATGTATGATTCCATGCTTGGGTTTTCAAATTTTATATTATTCAAAAATTAAGGATTTAGTGAATTTACTTATACAATAATTATTTTTTGCTCTAATTTATGTCTAAATTTGAAATTGGCAAAACTTCAACCTTTATCAAATTATCCTTTAAAAATTAATGCTGGATAGCCTAGTGGCAATCCGCAAGGTTTAGGTTCTTCGATTCCGTGCATAGAGGGCTTTATTCGGGAAAAAGCACACAAGTTTCATTTTGAAGTTGCAGAGTGGATGGCTAAGAAAGTAGGTCCTAAATGATTAGCCTGAAGTGAGAGCCTAGGCTAAAAATTTAGGTCGAAGGCGTGCGAGCGATTTTTTCATATTAATTGCTTCGGTTAAATGATCCCCAAACGGGTATCCCCTATAAGAAAGGTTTGTGGAAAAGATTAAACCCATTTGTTTTTTCTTACGGCTAAAAAAATCGCTAATTGAATCCAAATACATATTTTAGGACACACAAAAAAAAATTAAAAAAAAAATATTCAATTAGTTAAGCGTATAAACATCATAAAATAAAAAAAATAACCTTGCCGACCCAAATAATATTTAAAATGTCGTAAATTTCAAAATTAATCAAAAACAAAAAGTTTTGTGTTATTCAAATAGACTGTAACATTTTTCATCATTAGTTTAAAGCGGTCAATAAAAACTTTCGTTCAATTTAAAAAAAAACGAGGACTATTATCGGTAGATTTAAATTAAAATTTAAAGAATGCCAATAAATAGGTTTAAAAAATTTTGCTCACCTTCGTAATTAAATTACAAGACTATGATAGAAAGAATAATTTTATTTAAGACTAATATAAGCTTTGTAGAAAGTACAATAGATAAAAATGTAGCTGCTTCAAATATTAAAATATACTTTTACAATATGTTAATTTATCTATCTGATTGCACAAAAAGGGTAATATTAAATACCAGTTTTATAATTTATTTTGTTATGTATAAAGATATAGTTAGAGTTGTTAATTACATTCAATATAATTTGGGAATATCAGGTAAAAATTTTTTTCTCTACTTATATTTGTCATCATAGCCCACGATTGATTAAATCTATTACATTTAGAGTTGCAGTGTTTGCTAAGGAGATTTTATCGGCATATGGAAGGGGGGAGGGCAGCAAAACTGTTTTTAGACCTTATTTAAATAAATTAGGTTGTGATTTAACTCAATTCTTGATATCACGCTATATTACATTTTAAAAGTTTTTTGTCGTTTAATATTATATAACACCTAATTCAAATTTGCAAAATAATTAAAAAAATATAGAAGAATATTTAAATTATTTCAAAAGTTATAATAATAATAATGAAAAACAGAACAGTCTTATTTAGCGGGGTGTTCTTTTTGCTAGCAAAATAGGAACAATAATAAGTACCATTAGAATTATATTTAAGTATAAAAATGGGATATATTATCAATATTTGTATAATGTTCATAATTTTCATTTAATTATACAAGACTATTGCACTGCATTTATTATTTCTTCCCACATATTATTTTTGGAAACATATAAAAAATGTGCATTGTTAACGGGGTTATAAATAGAGTCATAAGTAATTTTAATTATAATTTTTATATAAAAAACTATATCTAAGCAAAAATAAGTATATGTATAAATATAAAAAATTTTAAAATTTAGTTTTAGGTAAAAAAATTATAGGTCTTTGTTTGAAATTTATAAAAATATTACAAATAAGCCTTCATATGGTTGGAGTAAAAAGTAAAAAAAAATAGACTCAAATATATTTGAAAATTATTGTAATTGTATTTTTGTTTAATATAATTAAAAAATTACAAAAGTGGTGTTTGTGAGATATGAATGGCAAGTGTAAGTAACAATTTAATAATACCTAAAATATAAATGTCTGTGCAGACCTGAAAATTATTCTAAAAGCCATCATGAATTGAAAAAGGGTAGAGATTATTTCATATATGTCAAGTCAACAACCTCTTGATGATCCGCTTGGTGTGACATATGCCGGTCCTTTTTAATGGCCTCTTTTAGGCTTAATCCTGATATATCCGGATGACTCGAAGGTAAGGCTTCAACGCCAGTGTAAGCATTGGATATTTCAATTTTGGGTTGGACTCCCTGAAAATGGAACAATAATAAAATAAGCAAAAATAAGAATCAAAAGTGCAAATTTTATATATATATATATATTAAACCAAATCAGTAGTATATATTTTAGATCCAGCGATAACATATACATGTATGATATTACAATTATAAATGGCATATTACACAATGATTCTATATTAATTCCATGACATTGTGATATATCAAAACGGCGAATTCTGTTAATCATTTAATAATAAAAATGTACGATAAATATCCAATAATAATTATACTGTGTAACAGGCAAGTAAATTCTGGTGAAAATAAAGATAATTGTCACTTATCACAAGTCTACAAAAATCAATAAATGTTCGTAGATATTTCATGCTTAAAAACAATCAACATAGCCTAACTTCTAACTTTTTTTTCCATGTTTCAAATTAGCCTTGAACCATGTCCCACGTGACCTTAGAAAAATGGCTTAATTAGCTAATTTTGCGACCTCAAAAACCCTTAAAACTTTTTTTTCTATAACATTAATTGTAATAGAAATTTACCACGAGGAATAAGAAGATAATAAATTTTTAAGGATTTCAAGTACATCAGCATAAGGCTCAGCGCATAAAAAACAGGTGGCAAAATAAACCTAAGGTCAAAAATTAAAACAAAAACAGTTTGGCAAAAATTTAAATAACTAAAAAAAATGAAAATTGTTTTCTTTTAATATTTAAGCTTGTTTATTTTCATTTTGAAATTTAATTTATACATATGATTTGTATAATAGAAACTCATGTTAATTAAGTTGAAATTATTGAAGAAAATAGCCTAAAATGTAAATAAATCTAAATTATTAGATATTTTTAAACTAAATATATAAAATGTGTTTTTTTTGTTTCATGTTAAATTATACAAGACAATATTATGATATACATTCTATAATTTCAATTTTTGTTATAAAAATGACAAGTTTTTAAATCAACATTAAAAACTTATATACATTAATTTTGTTGTAATAAAAAGTTTAATTTTTATATCAAACAAAACAGGTATTAAATTATTTCTTAAGGTTATATTAAGTTTGATGTTTTATTTGTAAAATCAAACATTTGAAACAGGAATTATATGAAGGGGCAATGCCGTAGCCACGATATTTTAAAGCTAATATTAAAAGTTGTTTAGCCAAAAAGTTATTATTCGAAAACTAGTTAAATTTTTTAATTCACAGGTCAACAAATTTTTGAGAGTTAAGAGCTAAATACAGAGGTCAAACCTGCCATCTTAGGTAAAATCCGTTTATTTTTTTAATCAAACTTAGTAAGTCAGCTAAAAATTATAGAAAAAATGTAAAAAAAAAACAAAAAAAAATGTAAAAAAAGTTGAATATTTTTTTGCAAATTCATAGTAGCTAAACAATTCAAACTTCGAATAATATTTTTATTAAAAACCGATAATATATCGGGTATTTAAGCTTGGATGCAAAATTTTCTGTATTATCTAAAGGCTAATGTAAGAGCTTGATATACTAAAAAATTTTATTTCTCATTATTTAAGCTAATAAATATAAGTTACAAGGGATTTTTATATGAAAAAAAGATTCTTGAATTTTTTCTTTTTGAGGTAATCTCGAGGTCGCAAAATCTGTTAATTTGGTCAAAAAAGCCATTTTTTCGATATGGACGGATCTAAGGAGCCGAAGGCGGAAGAAACTACGAAAAACGGAAAATAAATATAAATATGAGATAAGGCCATCAAGATGTATGCTTTTATGTTTTCATAAACTAATTTTTTGTGACGTTGACCTGTGTTACAAGACAATGGAGAGTTTTTTAACGCATATATAAAAAAGCAGGTATAGAAATTATTATAAACTGAAATAAGCCACAAAATGCGCTTGCAACTCGCTAATTCTTTAAATAACGTTAATTAGGCTTAAGAAAGAACAAAATAATTTTTTTTAACTTGACTTATTGAGAGTAAAACGTTAAATTATTTGCTTAAAAATAGCATTATTCAGTGTCTGAGATAAAGCATTGTAAAATTTTTCGGCGAGGCATTAGGAAAATGTTTAAACACAAATCACAAAAACAATCGGTAGCCATTATTGATCGCAAATAACATTTTCAGCCTTTCATCATTGTATTAAAACTATGCTCATCCGTGCAAGTAGTTATTGGAAGAGCCATAGGTTTTTAAGATATTCCAAAACTTGCATGGCAATAAAGCTAATTATTTCGTAATTTATTTCCTTTGTCCAACGTTCTATCTATATTTCAAATTCCCTTTTAATGTTATATAAGCCCCCGTGGAATTTTTAGGTTAAAAATTTATGGCTAGGAGTCACTAGCGGGTTTGTTAACAAAATAAAATAAATCTTATATTATGGATTTTGATAGTTAGAATTATAGCTCATTTAAAAAATGTGGAGAAAATCAATGACCAAAAAATCAAAAGTTTCAAGATAGGTGAATATAAGAACATAATATGGAAAGCAAACAAGTGGACTGTGTACTTGAAGGTAAAAATTTAGGTCAAATAGGAAACAATAAAACGAATAATAATATAGGCAAAATGAACAACTGGTGCACTTAGAGATAAAAAGTGGGTGAACACAAAAAGGAATCAAAAAAAAAGGTGGGTGCAATTAAAGTTCCCTGAATTTTAATATTTTGACGGTGGGACGGATTTTGTGCTAATTAAAAAGAAGGTTAAAAATTTAATCCTTATTAATTGCTAAAATGCAATGCAATTATGATGAAAAAGGCTCTCAACTTACATCTTCATTTAAGATCAATTTAAAGCAAGGGTCGAATTAGTTTAAATAATGCTACTTTAAATGCATGCCCATATTTTCTGAATTTAATGGAGCCATAATTAGATGAACTAGCGGGCGGCAAAACCCAATTACATTAGGGAAGGAGGGGGGGGGGCGCCAGTCATTTTTTTAACTAGTAAAAAGCCTGAGGA
This sequence comes from Acutogordius australiensis, assembly GCA_030555515.1. Classification (NCBI taxonomy): domain Eukaryota; kingdom Metazoa; phylum Nematomorpha; class Gordioida; order Gordea; family Gordiidae; genus Acutogordius; species Acutogordius australiensis. Next base: position 24,480,423 of record CM060242.1, read on the forward strand.
AGGGGGCTCGCGCCAGGTGTGCCCCTTCTCCTCCTGGCTAGGGCTCTGCTGTAAAGAATGGTATATTATTAAAATTTCATAAAAATACAGCTTAAATTATATATAACTTATAATAATTAATTTTTTATAACGTTTGCCCTTAAAAATGGGTGTATTGCTTTTTTTTAAATCATATTTCTAAAAGAACAAGTAGGCAAAACAATGCAAAGTAGAATTAAAATATGAATGTTATTGATATTTATCTTTTTTTCTATAATATTTGTTTTGAAAATAAGTATTGAAATAAATAAGGATATTCTATTTTATGCAGTAATGGTTAAATCGTAATATGTATATGTTTTAATAATTTTAACTTGTTGTTTAGAAATCTTAAATAAAAAAGACTACTGCTGTATTGCAAAATTTTACCTTTCCAAATATAGAAATTAAAATAAAAAAGGCATCAGCCATGAAGGGTCAAAAAATATATAAAGCCAAGTACAGAAAAGGTGATCAAAGACAAAAACATGAGCGAAATTTAAAAAAAAACAGGGTTGAATACCAACAAACAGGGTTGACAAAAAACTAACAAAAACAACTTTTGGAAACCCAACAAAAAACAAAGCGCCAGCTTTTGTTTTTGAATAACGAGCCCAATTATTTAGGTCACATTAAATATTTTGCATCCCAACCATAGGACACATTTAACCAGTTTGAAAAATATTATTCTAAGTTTGTAGAATCTACTTTGGCTTGTAAACATTTTATCATGAATTTATGCTTGTATGGCTTACAAAGTTTGATTAGAAAAAATAGATGTGAAAATCTTCATGATATAGGATTAAATAAATTGGTTCATGTATCCCAATAAATTCAAACTGTAACTTAGGCCTCTTTGAAAAAACAATGCTTACATTGTCATATATTATGGAATATTATCAATATTAAAACAGATCAGTACTAAAAATATACGATTACTTTGGCTTCTGCTTTTAAAATTTGTTCCAATTCCTTTTCCCGGGATTTGACTACGTCTATGCCTTCGTTCTGCTTTTTGCTTTCTTGTTGTCCACTGGAAGCATTCGGAGTAGTTGGGACTGATTTGGCGGTAGTACCTTCGTCCTTTTTGGCAGTAGCTGAGGGGGAAGTTGGTGTGGAAGAAGGGGCAGTGTTTGGATGAGTAGACTTGTGATGATGCGGTTTCGTTGGCAACATCTGAAATATTAAAACAAAAAAATAATGATGATATGGAATCATATAATTTTTTGCCTAAAAAGAAAACAAATACAAAATAATGCAACTATATGTATGTTTTCAAATATTTTTTCCTTTTATATGCCACACTAAGCTATGATCATTCAAAAGTTGTCGAGATGTTAGAAAGTGACATTTTTATTAGTAAATTAAACTTTAAATTTGTTTGGAGACATTGTATATTAAAATTTAAAACAATTTATATGACAATGTTAAAAACAAAATATAAGTCAGATTCAAGTTTTCCTACCTCACATCGTTGTATTTGTTATTTTTTAAAAATTACCTTATCATTTTTTAAAAAAAAAATTTGTTTAAATTTTTTAAATTCTCGAGCTTTTTATATTGTCAGAATTTATTCTAACATAATATTAAGTTCAAGAAAATAGAGTTCTACTAGAATTTTAACTGACCACACTCAGTTTTTTTTATAAAATAGCGACTAAAATGGCAATATTTTTAACCAATATGTACGGATTAAAATATTAGCTTTATTCCTATCCATTTGTTAATATAATTAATTAATATAAAAAAGTTTTTTTTTAATTTGGAGGCTCAAAGTGTCAATGTTTTATTTTTTGGCAGTAACCCCTTTGCTCAGTAGGGACAATGATGGAAAAAAAAATGTAAAAAAAAATTAAATATAAGTGTATTTAAATCCAATTAAGTTAATTATATATATTATAAACCTGTGTAAAATATAAAGAATAATATAATATATGGTAGCATGATTTATATTAATTAAGTTAATAAATAATTGACATGAATATCTTCATCGCTACTGGTGTCTTCGTCACTCGAAATTTCGGAAGAGGTAGAAGCCCGGCTACTAGTGGGTGAGGGACCTACCGAGTAAGGCCTATTTTAAAAATATAAGGTTTAATTAATATGGTAAGGTTTAAAGTAACTGTTGGTATTTGCTATAATTGGTGGCCGTTTAGTATTAATTCAAATATTATGGCCTTTTAGTATTAATTCAAATATTATGGCCTTTTATTACTTGGTTTACTTTAATATTATTAATTGTACTTTAACTATTTTGAATATTATTTGTTATATTAATTGGCATTGGGGAGTCTACAGTAGCTCAGAAAATTTGATCTTTCATGCAAATCTAGTGTACTTAATTTATTTAATAAATAAAATGTACACAAATGCAACCACTTTGGAGCTGAGGAGTGGTTTACTTAGCATGCTCTAAGCCACATGACTTAAAGAGTCTATATACAAACCTAAGTTGCAGACGTGTAAAGTGGCATTTAATCCCGAGAGCAATATTAATTGCTTTGCTCTTCTAAATAAAAGCCATAATGGGCATGGCACACATAAATTTGAGAAGTATATGATTAAAAACTTAAAATCCAAACATCTATTTTAATTTATACATAAATCCTTAATACTACAAATTTTTAAATTGAAAATAACAATTCCACATTACAATCATTTTTGACTAGTACCCGACAGGCTAAAAGGGGCGCCGTGACGGAAATGCCGTCTCTTTCATGAAATGTGAGGCAAGAGGGGCATTGTTTTGGCAGGTAAAAGACCCTGACCTTCGACTTTTACCAGGGGTGTGAAGCCTGCATTCAGTAATATTCCTGAGAATGCAGCGTCATTTCAATGGATATTATGGAATTGGCGAAGGTCCTCCAGACCCCAAGGATTATGAACGTCGCCGCATAGCAAAATGCTCTTCACCCAAAAAAAACCCGTAAAAAATGTGTCATTTATGGTTTGGGGTGTAAAATATTATGTCGGATGGAAATTGATATACCTAAAAATTTAACGTTTATCAGAAAAATTAAAGTTAGTTGATTTCAATATAGAAAACTCTAAAATTTTTTACCTCAATTCTAGGTCGCAAAATCATTCAATTTTGCCAAATATGGCTTTTTCAATTAACGAAATTTGGGGCCCTGTTTCATTGATGCGAAAAAAACATTAGAGATAAAGCCTTTATGTAGTATTTATTTCTCTGGAGTTTAATGAACTTCACCCATCCTTAAATTTTTGTAGACCTAAGTAATCAATATTAAACAAGTATTAATATCATCAACTTTAAAATATACAAATTCATATGAGTTATTTTTAATTAAATAAAAAAAACTTCATTTATTAAAAAAGGCTATTTAAAAAAACAAGTATTAATGCATCTATAAAAAAAATTGGTCGTACACAAAGCATCTTTGGCATTTTTACGACTTCAGACAAAGACGCTGCCAATAACCTGACCAAAAAGTATTTAGAACGGGGATAGCAAATACAATTAAAATCAATAATCACTTTATTTAGAGATTTGGTAAATAAGCAATTCTTAAGTTCCTTTGCCAAACTAATTCAAAATGTAAATGTTATACCTGGGGTAATACAACCCGATGTGACTAAGTTTACGGAAAGAAGATTCGGATTTGGTGTCAGGTCCTATACCAGGTTTTTCTTTGTAAACATTGGGGAAAACTTTACATAGGGCCAGGTAACGAGCCTAATAAAAATAGGCTTAGTATGTTTTTGCAAATTTTTTTACAAATACTAATAAATTCGTTTCTAAATGATTCCTCTAAGCTTCTAAATAATATTTTAAGGTAAAAAAACAGGTCTACAAAAACAGGCCTAAAGTTAAAAAATAAATATTGTCCATGCGTACTAATTATTATTTGCGACGTAAAGACGTAACAATAAGATTTTAAATAACACACAAATTAAAGCCTAAATATATATATTTAGCCTAAATTATACTACTTTAGGATAATTTTTGACCATTTTTGATACCAAAATTTATCCTATTTACTCATCGAAATATGTCATAGAATTATTGCCACGTGACACCGACCTCGAAACTTAAAAACTAAATAATATTATTGTAATTTGTCAAGATAGCAAATCAGTTTTTGAAATTTTCAATAAAAAAAAATAATTTTAGCTATTTTAATTGAATTGCTAGTAAAATTAAATTCAAAATAATTTTAAATGACAAATTTTTCATCATATATAAAATAGACTAAAACTATTATTTCATAAAAAGCATAAAGGTCGTTGTGTTTCAAAGTCACAAAAATGTCTTTTCCAATTTTTAAAAACATCGTCGGTTTGGGAAGGAAATTTCCCTGGTACAAACGGAATATAAATTTATTTTTCTTAAAAACATAATCTGAGGTCCAACGTTTAATGTTGTCATGTGTTATGTAAATTTATATTTACTTATAAACAAACAATAAAAAGTAAGGTAATAACAAAATTTTGTCATATTCATTTACCATTTCTAAAAATCTTATCCAGGTTTCAAACAAAATTGGCCCATTATATATTTTTCTAAAGAATTTTTTATTAACACTATATATTAATTGATCGAACGTGAGTTATAAAATTTTAATTGGGCACTCACAAAAAAAATTTTTTTAATGTTTTTTTTACATTTTAGTTCTTTTCCATTGGGTAATGTTAAAAAATTGGATTTTAAAATACAAACTCTTTAACTCATTAATATAAAAATAAAATCCCCTTGAATTATTGAATCGCTAATAAAAGTATTTTAACTTTGACTAAAGAAAAAGATATGCAGGGATGGGAAACGTTGAACATTATAAAGAGGACATAAAATACTATCAATATCACAGGTGTTTATTGAATTTATTAACTCTATAAGTGCTTCATACTCTATTTTCCACTACATTGAGTGTTACATAATTTACAAATTAAATAATTAAGATAAAACTATTAAGCAAAAAAGTAACACCAAACCTTGCGGTAGTAAAGGTAAAGGTTTTTCCAATCGAGTAAGTCACTCAACCTTTCGGTGCGATTTCGTTGGATGATCCGCTGTCTCCGGGTTAGGGATGAGAAATCGAGGAGATATTGGGCCAGTTGTTGCACAGATTCTTCGGCATTTTTAAACCGGCGGTCGACTATGTAGATTCCTGAAATTTATAACAATAATATAAATTTTATTTATTATTTCTTCTCGCTTAGCGAATTGCATCTCGCCGATCAAGTGACGACTTTGGTCTTTACCGAGAATGGAATTCTTTTAGCAAGCTTTTAATGTGCTCAAAAATAAATACACATAGATGATGGCCAATATAGTACAAAATAACTATTAAAAACCGTTTTTTGATTCTCCAATTTTAATATAAAACAAATTAATCATTCGTGATTGTCGCCCTGTTAAATCGTTATACTGGACAACAAAATTTGGACGACCTCAAGCATCATTTTCGGCAACTATTGTTTTTGGTCAAGTTTGGTGCTAATAACGCATAAGAAATCAGAATTTTCAGATTTTGAGTTATTCAGTGTCAAAGTTGAGATTTTTCTATTTTTCGGGTATTTTGGGCATCTATATCATAAAGCGTATTGGTAGTAACAAAAGTTTAAAAACACATTTAAATTACCAAAACATTCATTATTAACGTAAGGCGTTTAATTTTTTTTTCCTTTTTTTTAATTTTTTCATTTTTATGAAATTAGTGGTTTTCGTCATAAAATCCGTTTTTTGATCCTAAATAACCTGAAAGTAAATTGATAATAATTCAAAGTTATAAACTTTTTTAGATGGGTTTTTTATGAGGAATCTGAATGTCATTAGATTATTTAGAAAATTTATAATTAAAAATTTTTTTTAATTTTTTCAGAACTTTGGACGCGGTGATTGGAGGCACTGGGGAAAAAACTAAACCCGGTATCGTTGTCCATGAAAATACTGTACAAACCCTCTAAAAATCGTTAATTTTGTTTTTTTTGTTGTCCAATGTAATCATTTGTCAACATTTATGGTTTACAAAAAAAATATAAAAATAATATATTGTTTTTAGCCTTGCATAAAACCTATATTTTAAGGATTATATTTCCAATCATTTTAAGGGCGGGACACACGAAGTATTAACAGTTTTAACCAATAGAACAACTAATATTAAATCAATTTTATAGTGAGTTTTTTTAGCACGTCCGTGAATAAGCTACAATGTCAATTGGGCGCAAATGTGTAAATTACACAATATAAAGGAACTAAAAAACTGTCAAGGCGCGGCTTAGATCACGGAGTGCGAGTCATAAAAAAAGGCTCTCAACCTTTGTCTCCGTCCGGTAAAGGAGCTTTTAATTTAACAAAATTATGTTACAATTACCGTAGCTCATAGGGTCGGTGACGTTATCTTCGATAAAACACCCGAACCCGGATAAATTAGTAGTGACACTGGGTATGCTCATGACAGTACACTCGGCGGGTGTATAGCCCCAAGGTTCGTAGTAGGAAGGGAAGACTCCGAGGTGACAGCCGCGGACAAAGTCATCGTAATCCATCGGAAGTAGGGGAGAGGTAGAGGACAGGAATTCGGGATGAAAAATTACCTAAGTAATGGTGGAATATTGAATATAAAATATTTTATATAATAATTACAATGGACAAAAAAATTTGGACGACCTTAAGCATCATTTATGGCAACTATCGTTTTTGGTCAAGTTTTTAAGGCTAACTCAGAATATGAAATCATTTTAGCCAATGCCTTAGAATTTTAGTTGTTCGGTGTCAAAGTTGAGATTTTTATATTTTGGGGGGTATTTTGGGCTTTTAATCATAAAATTATGGGAATAACTAAAGTTTAAAAATATTTATTTAGATTATGAAAACATTCATTCTTAACGTAGACGTTTAATTTTATTTTTTCATTTTTATAAAATTAGTGGTTTTCGTCATAAAATCCGTTTTTTAATTCTAAATAACTTGAAAGTATTGCTAATAATATTTAGATATACTCAGATACGTTTTTTATAAGGAATTTGAATATGCAGATGTTTTGAAAAATTAATAGTTAAAGAAATTTTGTGAATTTTTTTTGAACTTTAGACGAGGTTAAAAAAATAGAGTCATTAGGGAAAAAACTAAACCCGATCGTTATCGCAAGAAAATTCTCTACAAAACCCTCTAAAATCGATGTTGTTTTTATTGTCGAGTGTTATTTATCCCTATTTTGAAAAATATTAAATTATTATCAAAGCACAACCTATTATAAACACTTAAAATTATACGCAAAAGCGCGTGCACCTAAATAGAATGGAGTTACTAGCAATTTATAAACACATCTTTTAATTTCTTTTATTAATCTATATTTTGATAGCTGTTTTTAAACAACCAAAACGAAAAATAAAAAAACATTAATTTTAAAATTGAAAATTCGTAAATAATATAGTTTAAAATATTTTGTAAATCTAAAAAAACGAATGTTAATAATCCTCCTACATTATTTCGTACTACCAAAATATTTTTCCATAAAATGTAAAAAATTGGCGGACATTGACATGCAACATTACGATAATTGCTTCATAAACAATATTAATCTTAGAGCACGTGCAAAGTAAGTTTTTATTCGTGAAATTCGGAAAATTTATTTTTTTTTAAAATTTTTTCAAAAATTTTTTATTTTAGAAAAAGCATTTTAAGTGCATATATCAAATTTGGCAACTTTTTAAAAATTTGCGTTTTATTACAAAATAAAATTTTTCAAAATTTTGAAAATTTCACGAAAATAAAAACTCACTTTGCACGTGCCCTTATAAAAATTATTTAATTCTTCTCTTAATTCAGCTAAGATTATTTAAGTTATTTGCGAAATACTTTAACACGGTCCTGTCTTTGATTGAAAAGATGTATCCGCCTTAAAGTATTCAACACGGGATCGGTGGCATCGTCAACCATATTGTGCGTGCAAACGGGTGGAAGTGTTTTTCGTTGGGCCGCAAATATACATCGCTTTAGTTTGACGAAATCGTCCTGAGTAAGGGGATTGTCAGTTGGAAATTTGCCAGCTATCAAGTAAGCGTAAGGTTAAACAGATTCCATTTAATTAAAAATAATAAACATATTTAGGTAAGCTAACAAAGAGCTTAAATCGTAAAAAATCCAAGTAATAATTTATTAAATAAATTTATAATTTTCTAATAAACACATAATGAGTTGCATACAAGAACAGACATTCCTATCTGTATAATTTCAATATTTCATATTTTTTAATTAATTTGTTTTTTAGCTTAAGAATATCAAAAAAAAAATTAAGTTTATAACTTATTTTATAATTAACAATTTCAAAAAATAAAAACTATTAGATTAGTGTTAAATATTACTGAAAAATTATTAATAACCTAGGGACTTTAAATAAATAATAATTAAATTTTGTTACATCTGTATTTAAATAAATTTGAAATTTTTCAAGCGCCCCTAGCAAATAAACGGCATATTCGTATTTCCAATTTAAATAAACAAACAATAGTACTAAACTATTGGTAATTTCATTTTTAAACTTTGTCTACCTCTTTACCTAACTAATTTATAAATTTTGTTTATAGAAATATATTACATAGGCATGTTTCAAATATGCGTTTGCCAACTTTATCTTGAATTTCAGTGACTGTTTCTTTGAGCTGCTTAACAATGGCTTGCCCACGAAGAGATTCGACGTTGAAGTTATTAGTACGGGCCGGGAAAATAAGGAAGGCTATAACGGTTGTCTAATGGTATTAAAAGAAACAAATTTAACATAATTATAAACTGTATAATGAATGTATTATATTCATTTCATAAAATAAAAACTATTCTTGTTCATCCAAAATTAAGATACTTACATCGGTTCCGGACTGTTGCATAAAGCTGTTTAGTCTAGCAAGAGCTTCAAGAAATATATCGGCACCTTTGTTACTGAATTCATACCTATTTAAAAGAAAAGGGTATAAAAAAATGAATGACCCCGATGTTAATTAATATTTCATATACTATAAACTTTATTTAAGACAAGTCTCTAATTAACCGACTTTTAAAAGGGCTGCAATGTAAATGTATAATTCATTTAATTCCATTCAATAAATAAGAAAAAACCTGCCAGCGATAAAGAAATAAAGCGTTTTATCCAAATCGAAATCGTAATGGCCGTAAAAGTGCCCGCGAACGAAATTGTGGATGCGCTCTTTGTTAACGGCATGGGCATTTTGGAATTCGTGCACAGCACTAAACTTGACAACGTTAAGTCCGTTGGGGGTAATCATGTCCGGTTTTCGTTTAAGCAAATGTTCGCTCTCGTCCGCCGTAATTTGTGACACTGTGGTAAACACATGGGCACAATGCACCGCTGCTCGTTCCATACAATATCTGTAAGGTAATAAAGTGCAAAATGCAATGATAAACCTAAGTAACAAACGCTATTTTTACTAAAAAAATATTACAAAGTCATCAAAAACTACATAAATAATTTTAATATTCACGTGTTTCTATACTATAATTAAGCCAAAAAAAACAGACTTTCTTTTGCAGTTCCGGCATTTTAAAATTCAACAAACATCAATGTCAGCAAAAAGAAGTTTTTGACAAATGAAATAATCCCCACGATGGCGTTACCTTATACATATTTTCCGTTTTCCGAAGTTTCTTTCGCCTTCGACATTTTGCTTTGCCTAGATCGAATTGCGACCTCGAAAATATTGTATAGAAATTTTTTTTAATAATTGTAACTTATATTTTTTATCTTAATGAGAAATAAAATTTTTAAATATATCAAGCTCTTACACCAACATTTAAGCATTCTAACCTAAATAGAACACGTATTATTGGTTTTAAATGAAAATATTATTTAATTTAACAATTTAGCTGTTGGGAAATGTAAAAAAAAATTCCAAATTTATGTTTTTGAATCTTTTTTTATTTTTCCAAAAATTTTTAGAAAAAAAGGTAAGCGTCTTTGAGGTTGGGTCTCTGTAGTTAGCCCATAACTCTCAAAAATTTATTGGCCTGATTTATAGGAGATTGTGGTCTTTTTAAATATTTAAAAAATTTGTTAAACACTGTGTGAGCCTGTTATCTGAAAATGTTAATTAACATGGCATATCTATCTCTAAATCCAATAGTGATGTAGTGATAAAAGGAACACGGGCTTGAAACTAACCGGTGATATATGCCTCGATCGCCGGCCTCCTTATCCAGGTTGAAGTTAGCTAGGTTGTTGTAAAAATCAACGTTTCCCGCGCACATGTATCGGCCCAAAAGGGTGGCGTGGGTGGTAAAAACGGTAGCACAAGGAATATTTCGGGTTCGGAGGAGAACTAGGCCCACTCCCGTCATCCATTCGTGGAAATGGACACACAGGTAGGGCATTGCGTTGTTGTTGAGCAAACGGTGACGGTGAATGAATTCACCTGCCGAACGAAAATCAAGATACGTAAGGAAACATAAACAACAATAATGTTTTGTTTTACACCGAATCGTTAATTTCGCTCTAAATAACTTTAGAGAATACAGGCAGGCCGACATGGTCTTACGTTAATTTTTTTTACTAATAAATGATATTATTATAATATATTTTGCAGTTTTAAAGCTCTTTATGGATTGATATATTTAGTGCTTT
>CM060242.1:24491235-24538605 GCA_030555515.1 Acutogordius australiensis
ATGTCAACAAATATTCATGTCAGAAACAAGATTATTTTGAAAACATAAAAGAATGCATCCCCATGATGGCCTAATCTCATATATGTTTTTCGTTTTTCTTAGTTTCTTCCGTCTTTGGCTCCTTAGATCCGTCTATAACGAAAAATGGCCTTTTTTGACCATATTGACAGATCTAAATATACCCTGTAAAGAAAAAATTTTTTATTAATATATCAAGCTATTACATCGGCATTTAGATAATACAAAATATTTCGCGTCCAAACTTGAATACGACACGATATATTATCGGTTTTTAATGAAAATATTAGGAAGTTTAGTAACAGTTTATCTATTGTAAATATGCAAAAATTAAATTTCAATTTATTTTTGTTTTTAAATCTTTTTGGTTTTTTAACCTTTTTTTCTAAAATATTCAATGTTTATAAATGACTAACTAAGTTTGGTTAGGAAAAACGGTAAACGGATTTGATATTCCCTAAGATGGCAGATTTAATCTCTGTAGTTAACTCATAACTCTCAAAAAATTGTTGACCTGTGATATAATCAGAGCTGGGAAAATGCCCATTTTTGGGTCAAACTAATTTTTTTATTTTTCGAAATTTAGAAAAAATAAAGGGTTTAAGATTTAATTAAGAAAATATTTATAAAATTTAAGATTTTCTGCTTATATTCTGTATTTATTAATATATAATTTTTTTAATCTGTCATAAAATTTTTAAAAAACAAAAATTTGAGTTTAGTCGAAAAATGGATTTTTCCCAGCTCTGGATATAATCATTTAATAATTTAATTTTTCATTTTGTTTATTCAATATCGGGAGGGCATAAAATTAATTAACAGGTAGGCGACCATTTTTATTTTATTAAAGCAGATCGAATCTTAAATTTTAAAGGCGTATTAATCATTATAATAACATGTTTTTCCGAACAATTCTGCATAAAGATTATTATAATAATTATCTTAAATTCTGAATCTCACATATTTAATTAAAAATTAATTTGAGCAATTTAATGTTATTTAGCTCTCTTATAATTGCAGGCGTTAACATTAACTGGTTCTATATTTATCCATATAAAATAATTACAAAAAATACAAATTATTTAATTTTAATTATTTAACCATAAGACAATTAGCCTCGGTTTGCATGACCACCGTTAGCTTAAGTGCTGTTAAACTAATCATTCTCACTACATATGGTTAAATAATAATATATTTGTCCTTACGCAATGGAAAACATTTTTAATTTTTAATTTTAAAATATAACTAAATTCTATTACAAAATTTAATAGGTCTAAAAACATAAAAGAATAATGTCAATTTTTTAATTTAATTAAAATATTTTAAATAAAAAAAGAATATATGAGAGGCCTCTAAATTTATTATTTGAAAGTGAGTATTTTTAATTTTTGTATAAAAGCGCATGTAAGTGAGTTTTTATTTTCGTAAAATTTTCATTATTTTAAAATTTTTTATTTTGTAATAAAAGACAAATTTTTAAAAAGTTGCCAAATTTAGTTTATGCACATAAAATGCTTTTTCTGGATTAAAAAAATTAAATTTAAAAAAAAAATTTAAAATTTTAAAAATTTAAAAAAAAAAGGCCTTAAAAAATTGATATGCACCTGACTTAATCTTAACTGACCCATTATTAAAACTATAATAATACCAGGAATGGGCAAGTTAACAGAACAAACTAATTTAAGTTAAAGTTAAGCCAATAATTATTATAGAGCGTATATGTAAACAGTTAAATTAATTTCTTTAACTTTAATTATAAATTTTATATTAATTCAGGTAACAATTTTTGTAATTTATTTATGCTTATATTGCTTAATTAAACAAAGATAAGTGTACAACTTGCATACACTATATTGATTTTAGGGACTATCTTATAAACTCAGTGCTCAAAAGTTATTTTGCAGCCGAAAATCATCAAAAAACCTTTTGACATGTGCTGGTAATTGTTAAAAAATTAAATTATGATTCATAAAAAATCAACAAAGTTATTACATAGCTAGTTGAAAAATGTTTATAAAACACATATTTAATATTACTTATAAATAATAGTTAAAAGACATTAACTATATTATAGTTTTTGCCTATTCCTGCATAATACCTATAAACCATGTGATTAAGGAACCGAAGATAATAGCATCGTTGGACTCTTGATCGCCTTGTGGGACCCCGATGCGGCTAACACGCCAATATTCGTCTTTCCATTCTTGGAGTCTGTGGTAGGCCCAACCTGCAACACAATGAGTAAAATTAGATCAATGTTAGCGCCAAAAATAGAGTTAAAAAAATCTAAAGAAAAAAAAAATTTTATGTCCCAATTTGACCTACAATCATCCAAATTTAATAAAATAATTATGCATCACATATTAACATTTTTCTAATAAAAAACGGTGAGATATGTATAAACCTATATTTATTACAAGTTTAAATGATGCAACCACAAATAGGTAGATCCACGTAATTAATATTGATTAAAATAAAAACTTGGCCCGCTCAAAAATCGGGATAAGCCAAGGGTGAACCGGACTAATATATAAAAGAAGAATTAAGGGCAGGGCCCCTTTCAATACCATTATTACCTTATTGTTTAATTTAAATCAAAGAGGTTGGATTTATCAAGTCCAAGAAATTGAAGCTAATGGCAGGTGAGATGATAGTGATAAAAACTGAATAAAATATAATTTTTTTTGACAGCCGTGTGTCTAGCCATAATATACAATATGGAGGAACAAAATTTGGTAAAATAATTCGATTAAGATCATATCTTTTGTTCAATTTTTTTAACATTTTTAAACATAATAAGAAAAACAAGCAAGATAATGTTATAGTCCAAAATACCCGAAGTTAACCCATTAGTGCCGGAGGCACAAAAATTTTTGAAAATCAAATTAATTTTGCGATAATATTTATTGTTAGACATCATATATAAACAATCCATTATAAAAAAATTGTATAAAATTATTTGCGGTCAGTTATGCGTTGTTCCAAAAATGGAACATCCGGCACATCTATAGTCCTTTTTTATGGAAATCGGCGAAACATTTTCTGTGGAGTAAAACTTCACATTTCTGGCATTCTAGAAGCGTGTTCTTCTTACAGAGCTTGCACCGGCCTTGTTTAGCAGCTTTATTGAGGATATGGGTTAAATCCAGAGTTTTCAATGATGCGTGAGGTCTCCCAGAAATTATACGAAAGGGGCGATTTTGTGTATGTAATGCCATTTCTCTCACTAAATCGCGTCTGAATTCTAAATGATCTTTTTTTCCGCCGCAATGAATGTGAAAGCGCCACGCAGCGACGTCTGCCATGTTTAAGAAGTTGGAAAAAATGCACCACCACCATTTTTTTGAACGTAGTTGAGGACGGTAATCGCTTTGAAATCGATCTAATAAGTCCACTCCCCCCATATGACTATTATAAGAACTAATTGGTTTAGGTTGATTTATTTTCACAAAACTTTTCTTTTTAGAGTTCCATCGTTTAACAATAGAAACGGGATGGACATCCTCCCAATTACTGCCGATTATGACAACTCGATTATCCATCCATTGGCAAAGAATAACTTTGCCATCTCCATAATAATCAAAGCTACCTCGCGGTAACTTTAAAAGATTTTTTTCATTGAAAGGGCATTTTTCGGTCCGGTTGGCTCGAATTACACCCGTACATCTAAGTCCTTTGTCTCCAAGATTTCGAATTATTTTCGTCGATGCGAAAAAATTATCAAAGTATATAGCGTGTGATCTTGGATTTTTCAAACATTTTGTTAGTTTATCGATAACATGTTCTCCTAATAATCCGGTATATGGGGTGGATTTTCCGGTGTAAATTTCAAAAGAAAAGGGGTATCCACAAGAAGAAGAAAGTACCCAAACTTTAATTCCAAATTTAACCGGTTTATTTTTCATAAACATTTTGATAGTACTTTTTCCAAAATAAGGGATCATTTGCTCATCCAAAGACAAATTTTCTTTAAATACTCCAAACTGTAAAAGATTTTCTTGGAATATATCTAGAAAAGGCCTTACTTTTGCCAATTTGTCGGACTTATTGATCAAAGTGTTATCAGCAAGGTGTAGATATCTTTTCATTTCAATAAATTTATCTCTTGACATCAAGGAGCTGAGAGCGTTGATAAGATTTTGGAAAACGGGCATAATAAGAAATAAGAACAGCTGGAACTATTTTTAAAAAAAAGTTGTGAAAAAGAATTAAGCTTTTATGCTGAGTAAAATTTAAGTCGTTTTTCTTAGAAAAAATCTATTTTTAACATTTCTAAAAAATCAGATATCGGATGTGCCGGATGTTCCAAAAATGGAACAAAAATTTTCAAACTTTAATATTTTTTGATAGGTTAGGCCAAAGTTATTTAAATTTATACATAATATAACACTTATGATCCTTTAGAAACCGCAACTGTTTAATCTTTAAATAATTATCATATAGCCCTATTTATGGGCCATTAAAAAGTGAAAAAAAATCTTCCATTTTTTTGCACTTTTTAAACCGCATTTTAGCTCATTAAAAAACATTTTTTTTTAAATTTAATTATCTCTCTATATAATTAAGGACTTGATCTTTACACTGATATTAAATTTATTTTATAATCTTATTCCAAACCAAAGTTATGACCCCTCAAAGTTGATGTTCCAAAAGTGGAACATCCGGCACTAATGGGTTAAATCGGTCAATAAAATAATACAGTGAGGTATGTAGATACCCGAATTTCGCAAAAAAATATACTAACTTTGAATTAATGATCATTTAACAAATATCTTAACTTATATTGGTGTATAAAGTATTTTTAGAAGTTTTATAACTTAAAATTCAAAAATTTCATGAATACCAAAAATTTTAACTGTTCTATAAATGTTAATAATTCAACCATATGCTAATTAGACAATTTTTAACTGGGCATTTAATTCACCGTATAAAATTGTTCTTATCGCTTGCTTCAAAAAACTATTTTCCTGTATCCCACATAAATAGCACTTATATTCACTCTATTAATTTTAAAAAAATGTACTTTATAATCTCATAAATAATTATTGACAATTAATTATTTAGAAAAAAAAACTTTTAATCACATAATATGAGAATATATACTAGATAGCCAAGAATTAAGATGTGATAGGGTAAGTACATATACACGTATGTAACATTGTTGTCCATCCAGACCACTAAGTAAAAACCCAACATACTCACATAAATATTTTTAAATTATGAAAAATTGTCTCGTTAATAATTTTGTAGGATCAGAAGATTAAATTACATGATTTGTCAAAAGAAAGTGTGCTGATTCGGCGGGTTATTAAGCATTTTTGTAATTGAATTTTAAAATCCAATATATTATAAAATTATGTTTTCTAATATTTGTTTTAATGCAATGTATGAACACCAGGCATTAAAATCGCGTAATTTTGAATGCCAGCTAGAAAATAAGTGGAAACAGTATTTTCAACACGGGATAATTAATATACGTTAAATACAAAAACCGTAATCAATACGATAAAAAGGTAAAAAAAAAGTTTTAAATATTCATAAATCTACAGAAGGTTTAAAATATTTGATGGCTAAAAATGTTATCACCGACTATGGCATAAAATAGCAAGAAACGTATAGCGCTCAAAAGTCTTTGCCCATTCTCCAGTTTTTAGCAAATCTACATTTTAAAAATTATTCGTAATGCTTTTAGAAATTAATAGAGGTGTTAAGTAATATATGTGAAAAATATCTTCACTTCAGGTTTCTTTATTTAAAAAGGAAAAAGGTCAAAATAGGCCTAAATGACTGATTTTGCAAGTTCGGAAAAACCTAGAGATAAAATTAAAAAAGATATGTTTTTTTATCAAAATCATTTATAACTTCTACTTTCACCTCAAAATTTTTAAGTATATCAAGCTCTTACATAAACATTAAGGTTATCTAGAATATTTGGCACCCCAGCCTAAATATGACTTTTATTTTTAAAGGATTCAAATAAGCCAGCTATAATCATTAAAATTTTTTGAAAATAGTATATTAAAAAAATATTTAGATACATAAATAAAACAGCTAAACTGTCAAATTCAATCTTTAAATAACACAGGTCAACAAATTTTTGAGAGTTATGGGCTAACTACGGAGATCAAACCTGCCATCTTAGGGATTTTCAAATCCGTTTACCGTTTTTTCTAATCAAACTCAGTTGGTCAGCTATAAACATTGATAATATAAAAAAATGCCAAATAAACAAAAAAGATTCAAAAACAAAAATAAATGGAATATTTTTTTGCATATTTACAACAGCTAAACTGTTAAATTCAAATTTCAAATAAAACCTTCATTAAAAATCGATAATATATCGTTTCGTATTTAAGTTTGGACGCGAAATATTTTGTATTATCTGAATGCTGATGTAAAAGCTTGATATTCTAAAAAATTTTATTTCTCATTATTTGATATGATAAATATAAGTTACAAGGTATTTTTATATGAAAAAAAAAGAGTATTCTCGATCGGTCAATTTGGTCAAAGGCCATTTTTTCAATATGGACGGATGTAAGAAGCCAAGGTCGAAAGAAACTAAGATAAACTATATATATATGAGATAAGGCCATCATAAGGATAAATTCTTTTATGTTTTCATAAAATTCACGGTTGTGCCATTGATATTTGTTAACCCGTGTAATAATTTCACTAAAAATCCCTGGCTAGTCTGGTCTTTAAACCTAGCCTGTAACTCTCAAAAATTTGTCTATGTAATGTAATTGTACTTATTCTTTAAAATTAGCCGCTGTGCGACATCAAACACCAGACCTCTTATAGGCTGGGATGTGTCCATTTAGCTAAATGAACCAATGTTCTTTTTAATATAAAGAGTTAAAATTGGGTCATCCACATAGGATTAATAAGAGATTCTAATTTACATCGAATAAACATTAGCTGGGGACATATTAGTTAGATAGACAAACATGTCAACTCATTTTATTAATTTTTAATTTTTGTTTGATCATTATGCATCTACGCATGTTAATTAGTTGGTGAGGAAATAAATTATAAAACAGTTTGAGCAACGAATATAATATAGTTAAGTAAAATTGCAACGCCCAAAGGCTATTTGCAATCAAATGAAAAGCCATATATTATGTAAAACTGAAATGTAAAAGTTAGCAAAAACAATGTTATTTGAAATTGTAGCTTATGTTAAAACTTAATATATATAAATTTGGAGTTTGCAGCAATAATAAAATTTTAATTTTTTAAAGAAGTGCAAATAAAGTAAAAAATATTTTCAATGTTAATGAGTCAAATGACAAATGACTGGTGAAGTATTTTTTTAAGTGTACTATAAAATATAAATATAGTAAATATTTTAGGTAATACCTATAAAATTGAATTGATTTCTAAATTAAACAAAAATCCTTGTTAACAAAGAATTTAAATATTTTTTGTTTTCTTAAAATTAATTAGATAAAATAATGTAAACATAATAATAAAGCCCTAACTAAATAATATATAAATATACATTATAACTGAAAAGTGCCAAATGACTGTAAGTCTTATTAGAGGGGTCAAAGAATCTGACAGCAATATATCTGACAATTTTCTGGCTCAAATCAAACAAAAACTTGTTTTTTTTTAAATAAAAATTTTACTACCTCTAACTTCCATCAATCTAAAATTTGTATGTTTAATTTAGCCAATCATGTTTAGCTGTAAACTTTTGATAAATTCACAAACAAAGTAAAATTGATTATCTGGCTGGGTCTGAAACAGGTAAGTCAAATTAACCAAAAAAATTATTATTTTGTAAATTTAAATCAAAGTATTTTATCAAATATATTACTAATGATTAAACTTATTAATGTGCTTAACTAAATTAATAGATTAAGCATTATTATGAATTTTATAGCTAATTAAAATGAATAATTCATATTATTTAAGGATTAAATCTAATTAGCATTGCTAAGGCACCAGATTTATTTAAAAAAAATTTCTATAAGCTTGGTGATTAAAGATATTTGTAGCTAAATAGGAAAAAAATCATTGGTATTGTTTATAAAGTTATGACTTTTATAAATTAAACTAAGCCAGTATTCTAATAAAACCTGTAATGAGACTCAAATTAAATAAATCTATGGTTTATAGTCAACTCAACATTACATTTATAGTTAATGTCATTACAAAACAAAAAATACAAGCCCTTATAAAATAAAATACATAAATATAAAGTTTAAATAACCTATGTCAAATAGAATAATTTTTGGATATCCTTCAATAAGCCATCGACCAAAAACTACTTTCACTCCCTTTTCCCGCATGGAATTAAGAGTGTCTGCAAAAACTTGGTGAGTCGGTTCCATTCTTTCCACCTCTTGGTTAACTTGTTGTTCATTGTAAGGTCCAAATAAACAATACTGTTCACCAAGTTCTTCCACAGTTACTGCTGCTTTAGACCTTATTACAGTGTATATACCACCAACTTTATTTGCAGCCTAAAAATATTAATAGGTAATTATGATATTTGCAAACACTTTTCAACATTTTCATTAAGAGATGGTTAGATTACTTATTTAAAATTATAATAAAATATTAAATAAATTTAAAAACGCAAATAAAATTTCTCAATAACCTCCCAACTGCATTCAAAAACGTATCGATTTTCAGCTGAAGCTGATGCCCCTTTGTCTAGTATAAAAGGATCTATATCAGTTGTCTTCCTGGCCAAATCCCCGTAGCTTGGAGTCCAATATAAAGAACGTGACATAGGATTTATTTAATTATAAAATTTTATAGATTGCAATAACCTTATCATCTTTCGTTTTCATATGGGAAAAAATTAATTCACGCGGTAAGCACATTAATTTTTAACCCGCGGCCGGGTAGGTGGGTGCTTCTAATTCAGCACTTTTTTAAGATATTCTTTAAACATGCACTAGTGTTAATGTTGACTATTTTACAAAAAAGTATTTAATTAAATATTTTGAATAAAATTATTAAATTAGCATGAAATATTTTAAAGGAAATTTGTATCCAAGAACTCTAATATGACTTTTTCAAAATTAAAAGACCTTTTAGTTTTACAAAGTATGCATCCAAATTTTGATAGTGGAAAATATATCTTCTATTACAATATATTTTACACAAAAATGTTAATATGAAACTTTATGTAGATAAATTAATTATAGAATTTAATTTTAAAAAATTTAAATTTATTAAAGTTTAGTAAACACTTTAACCATTTAGCAGTTTTTAAAATACTTTTGTTATTTAAGGGCGCCAGACTTTATTTAATTAAAAAATATTAAGTTATACAATTTTTTATTTACCCGCAAATGGTAGGGTGAAACGCCCTATATACGGACCCCAATTTTAAACATCTATAACTTCAAAAGTTTTAAAGCTCTAGTCTTTATTTTTTAATATTTTAAAAGGTAAATACGTGCACTTTCCTTATATATTAATATAAGTTATTTAATTAAATTACAAATTTTATTTGACACAAAGGAAAAAAAAATCTAAAAAATTAAATTTTTATTTTTCTATGTTATATTAGGGCGAGTTCAAACTTGTTTTATTTTTATAAAAAATTTATAAAATTTTGTTGAAATTTTATTTTATTTTTCAATTTTTTTGAAACTTTTCTTTCAGAAAAACTATTGCTAAACAACAAAATTTGGCGACTTTTTTAAAAAGGCGTTCAATGTCAAAAGGTAAAAATTTTAGTCACGCGCCCTTAAATAAATCATGTCAACAAATTAAATTTATTAATATTATTGATAAAATCATATTTTTTTGTGTTATATATTAAATAATTCTTTTCAATATGATAAATATATCCATATTATCTAAATGTAATTTTAGGTCTAAGGGCAAGTTCAGACTCATTTTATTTTTTTTAATTTGTAAAACCTTTTCGGGCGCGTCCAGACTCATTTAATTTTTTTAGAAAAATTTTAAAATTTTTACTTTTTAACATTGAACGCTTTTTTACAAGAAGTCGCCAATTTTGGTTATTATCATTGAAATCGTTTTTCTGAAAGAAAAGTTTTTAAAAAATTTAAAAAAAAATAAAAATTTAAAAATTCGAGATTTTTAAAAATTAAAATTTTCAAAAATGTAAAACGAGTCTGAACGTGCCTTTCAGAAAAACTATTTAAATGCTAATAACAAATATTGGCGACTTTTTGTTAAGGGCACGTGCAAATTGAGTTTTTATTTTCGTGAAATTTTCAAAATTTTGAAAAATTTTATTTTGTAATAAAACGCAAATTTTCAAAAGGGTGGGTCTAAAAAGCAAAATCCCAAAACGCAAAATCCCAAAAAGCAAAATCCTTAAGTAATAAATCATTTTTTGGCGGGAAACTTGCTTTTTTGGTATTTTGCTTTTTGGGATTTTGCTTTTTGGGATTTTGCTTTTCAGACAAAAAATTTTTTTTTGTTTTCTGGCAAGTGTCGGTGTTTTATGGATTTCTTTGATGTTTTAAGTAATTTTTTGGGATTTTGCTTTTTAGGATTTTGCTTTTCAGACAAAAATTTTTTTTTTCATTTTTTGGCATTTGTCGGTGTTTTATGGATTTCTTTGATGTTTTAAGTAATTTTAAGTAATTTTTTTTGGGATTTTGCTTTTTGGGATTTTGCTTTTCAGACAAAAAATTTATTTTTCGTTTTTTGGCATTTGTCGGTGTTTTAAAGATTTCTTTGATGTTTTAAGTAATTTTAAGTAATTTTTTTGGGATTTTGCTTTTTGGGATTTTGCTTTTCAGACAAAATTTTTTTTTGTTTTCTGGCATGTGTCGATGTTTTAGGGATTTCTTTAATGTTTTAAGTAATTTTTGGGGATTTTGTTTTTTGGGATTTTGCTTTTCAAACAAAAATTTTTTTTTCATTTTTTGGCATTTTTCGGTGTTTTATTTTCTTTGATGTTTTAAGTAATTTTAAGTAATTTTTTTGGGATTTTGCTTTTCAGACAAAAAATTAATTTTTCGTTTTTTGGCATTTGTCGGTGTTTTATGGATTCCTTTGATGTTTTAAGTAATTTTAAGTAATTTTTTTGGATTTTGCTTTTTGGGATTTTGCCTTTTAGATAAAAAATTTTTTTTTTCATTTTTTGGCATTTGTCGGTGTTTTATGGATTTCTTTGATGTTTTAAGTAATTTTAAGTAATTTTTTTTGGGATTTTGGGATTTTGCTTTTTTGGATTTTGCTTTTCAGACAAAAAATTTATTTTTCGTTTTTTGGCATTTGTCGGTGTTTTAAAGATTTCTTTAATGTTTTAAGTAATTTTAAGTAATTTTTTTGGGATTTTGCTTTTTGGGATTTTGCTTTTCAAACAAAAATTTTTTTTTCATTTTCTGGCATGTGTCGGTGTTTTAGGGATTTCTTTGATGTTTTAAGTAATTTTTTGGGATTTTGTTTTTTGGGATTTTGCTTTTCAGACAAAAAATTTTTTTTCTTTTTGGCATTTTTCGGTGTTTTATGGATTTCTTTGATGTTTTAAGTAATTTTAAGTAATTTTTTGGGGATTTTGCTTTTCAGACAAAATTTTTTTTTGTTTTTGGCATTTGTACGGTGTTTTATGGATTTCTTTGATGTTTTGAGTAATTTTAAGTAATTTTTTGGGGATTTTGCTTTTCAGACAAAATTTTTTTTTTTTTTTGGCATTTGTCTGTGTTTTGTGTAGTTCTTTGATGTTTTAGGTAATTTTAAGTAATTTTTTGGGGACTTTGCTTTTCAGACAAATTTTTTTTTTGTTTTTTGGCATTTGTCGGTGTTTTTAGGATTTCTTTGATGTTTTAAGTAATTATAAGTAATTTTTTTGGGATTTTGTTTTTCAGAAAAAAATTTTTTTTTCGTTTGACATTTGTCGTGGTTTTATAGATTTCTTTGATGTATTAAGTAATTTTTTTGATTTACCATGTGGGGTTCATACGGACCCTTATTCGATTTCTAAATTTTAAATTAGACTTAAACCAATTTATAATTACTAGTTTTGTTTATTATATATTTAAGAAAAAAGTCACAAAATTTTAGCCAATAAGATATAATATATTTGAAGATCTTCAAAATACTAAAAGACCCCACAGTACCAATTGCGGCTTAAGGGTCTTCTCCTAAAATTGCCGTATGAATTATTACAAAAGGGCAAACCCAAACATTGCCATGAAGCATGCTGGCATTTTATGAAAAAAAAAAGTTAGGCGTTTAAACTTAGCTCTTTTGTAACACAGGTCAACAAATTTCAATGTCACAAAAAATAAGTTTATGAAAACATAAAAGCATGCATCTCCATAATAGCCTTTTCTCATATATATTTTCCGTTCTTCTTAGTTTCTTCCGCCTTCGGCTCCTTAGATCTGCCCATAACGAAAAATGGTTTTTTTGACCAATTTGACGGATCTTAATATATATTTTTTATATAAATATTCCTTCTAACTCATATTTAACTTCTCAAATAATGAGAATTGAATTTCTATATCAAGCTCTTACATCAGCATTAAGATAATACAAAATATTTCGCGTCCAAAATTAAATACGACACAATATATTATTATAAAAATGCTTTGTAACTTATATTTATCATATCAAATAATGAGAAATAAAAATTTTTAGTATATCAAGCTCTTCCATCAGCATTTAGATTACAAAATATATTGCGTCCAAACTTAAATACGACACGATATATTATCGGTTTTTAATAAAAGTTTTATTTGAAATTTGAATTTAACAGTTTAGCTGTTGTAAATATGCAAAAAAAATTCAATTTATTTTTGTTTTTAAATCTTTTATGTTTTTTTGGCATTTTTTTCTAAAATTTACAATGTTTATAGCTGACTAACTAAGTTTAATTAGAAAAAACGGTAAAGGGATTTGAAAATCCCTAAGATGGCAGGTTTGATCTTCGTAATTAGCTCATAACTCTCAAAAATTTGTTAATAGGTTAAATTTTACAAAACTACTTCAATGCCTTTAAATTTTATAATATATTTTGGTTAGTCAAATTGACTTGGGTATAAACAATAATAAATTAAAAAAATTGGTCTAAAAGTTTTTATTCCCTTTTAAAATTCTTTAAATTATGCAATTATCATTAATATAACTTTAAATATATGCTAGCCCTAAAACATAAATATCTTTTAAAAAAATTACAAAAAACTATAAAAATATAATGAAATAACTTTATAAAATACGTAAATATGTAGTAAAATTACGATATAATTTTTTAATAAATGAAAATAAAGTTATTTAAAACGAGAGTCGATGAAATAAATACGTGGAATTTGTTGATAACCAAAATAAAGTGTATTATTAACTAAATAGGTGTTATTTACAAAACTCCTAAAACTTATTAACGGATTTAAATTTTATTAATTATGAATATTAACTTTACTCTTTACATTTTTTCTTCAAAACTCCATGGATGTGACTTAAAAACAGTGTTTTATGTACTGTGAAAGGCCAGGTGTAACAGCGTCGGAGATAACGGATGGCATTTGTGGCCCACAAATTTTGAAGTCCATATGCAAAATATTCATTAAACAGCTATAATTGGCTCAGATAGCTTAGATGCAAACCCTAACGCTAGGTTTTTGTTTCGAATCCGTGCGTAGGCGGCTCTTCTTCGATATAATACACATGTGCAACCACTTTGAAGCTGCAAAATTGCCTACATAGGCAGTACGCCTTAAGCTAAAAACATAAGTCGCCGGCGGCCTTCAAGCAAATATTACTATTTAAACCGTCGGTAATATTAATTGATTTGCTCGGGTTAAAGGATCAAAGCCCTAAACGGGTAAGCGCTTTTAAACGGAAAAGGTATGGAGAAAACCTCAAATCCAATTGTTTTTTTATATCAAAAAATTATTACTTAAATCAAGGTGCTAAGAACGTAGGGTAATTATGCGTGAAATATAAATATTTTAATATAAATAAAAAAAAAATACTTTGATTTTTAAAAAGGTGTTGCTCACATTTAATATATCTACATTTTATTATTGTAATATTTGAGGTTGCATTGCGATTCATTAATATGTAATAAGTCAATCAATTATTAAGAAATATAAGGTTAAGATCATAAATTTTCGATTTTATATTTTGTTTAAATTTTTTTTATAAGGGCCCGTTTTTTTAATGCATTTTTATTTATTGTTTTTTATTATTAAAAAATAATATATTTTGTTTAGATTCTTATC
This sequence comes from Acutogordius australiensis, assembly GCA_030555515.1. Lineage (NCBI taxonomy): Eukaryota > Metazoa > Nematomorpha > Gordioida > Gordea > Gordiidae > Acutogordius > Acutogordius australiensis. The sequence goes on from CM060242.1 coordinate 24,505,425, forward strand.
AGTTTTTTTCAATATTTAAATCTGGCCAATTGCACTAATACAAAAAAGGCAGTTAGTAATATCGGTCTTTCATGCATCAAATGATTCTAGTGAATTTCCGTTAAAATTTTTTGCTAGAAAATTTCGAATAGGCAATTTAAGTTAAATTTGACTGTGTTATATGCGCATTGTTTATAATATGCTTTAATTTAAAGTCATTTGTTAAAAACAAAATCTTAGGTAACATTAATTCCATTTTAAACGGGTATAATCCGACCCACCCGACATATTTATCAACTTAAGCTCGGCCGAGGAAATTCGGCACGGAATTTTTTTTTCCATTTTAGGCCTGGTCCGAATTTATAAACAGAGTCCAGAAAAGGCATATTGCAAGCTATGTTTTTTTTTACTGACAAAAGTCAATTAGTGATGTAAATGATGGCACTTTAAGGAAATAACCTACAGGGTATCCGCCTTATTCCATATATTTTTCCTTTTTCCAATTTGCTCAGAACTATTTGGATAAATAAAATTCAAAAAATGGCCTAATAGACTGATAAGAATACCTATAATTTTTTTTGGATATCCCCTATTTCTACTTTTCATTTATTAAAGAGTAATAAAATTTTTATTATCAAGCTCTTACATCATTTAGGTTATACAAAACATTTGGCATCCCAACCTTTCTAAAACACAAAATTTTATCGGGTTTAAAATAAATATTATTTGAGTGCAGTTTAGCAGTTTTATATGTAAAAAAATTTTTTCAATATTTTTTGGGGTTTAAATATTTTTTGATATTTTAAATTTTTCAGAAATTTTCAATGTAAATAGCTGGCTTACAGAGTTTGATTAGAAAAAAAACGGTAAAAGGATAAAATTCATAGGATGGCAAAAGTGGTGCCTAATTAGCTCATAACTCACTCAAAAATTTTACTAGCTGTGTAATAAATTTTATCAATTTTTAATTCTTGTTAACAATAGTTTAAAAAAATAGGGCAAGATAGAAATCAGTCCGGAAAATTAGCTTTTCAAGTTCAGGCCCGACCCGCCCGTTTTTGCGTGCGTTAAACATATGGCATATTTATTATGAATCATGATATAAATACAAAACATAATCGGAAAATAATATGTAAATATCACAAAATTAAGGGATTTCAAATTAACTCAATAGAGAAGAATTAAAACAAATAATTTAAAAAGGTGGTATTAAATTTAAAAAAGAGATTACATTTTTATGACAGGTAGTCCTTTAAGAAACCTTATTTTTACCATAAGGTTTTGTGCCATTTAAAAGTTAAGAAGTGTATCTATATGTAAACATGTATTAAATAATAAAAATGCATTAGGGTTTTTTTTAAAATTAGAGTATGGCTTATAAGGTATATTTGATAAAATGCGTTTTAGAGTTATTTGATGTTTCAATGTCTGGGTGAATATACCATCTCACGAAGAAACATTTCTCGTTAAATCAGATAGTGGCGCAACAGATTCCTTTATGTGATTGTGATATCAAACTAGTCATTGTGAAATTTCCCATAAAAGTTGTGAAAGAGCCCAGGAAACTTCATGATTACAATTGGTCAAAATCGTCGTTAGTTGTGGTTCGTAAATCTTTATTTTGCTAAAATAAATTTAAAAAAAGAGTTTATTATTTTGTTAAAACATTTTCTTATAAAAGCTAAAAAAACTAAAGTTTGCCAAATAAAGCAAGATCTAATTAAGTTCTTTTTCTAATAAATATCAATTTTTTGGCCATATGTTTTTTTATGTAATGGATAAAATTCAAAAAAGTTATTCTTTAAAACTTATTTAAGTTTTTTTTAAAATAGGACTTATATTTTTTGGTTGCACAGGGTTATCTTTAAAATACAAAAAAGGATATTTTTTAATAACATATTTGGTTCGGAAAAATCTTTAATAAAATAAACCCATATAAATAATTATTTTATAGGAGCTCATTTCCACACTAACCATACTTACCCATAAAATTATATCAAAAAACAAATAAAAGTCAAAGAAATGTTAAAAAATCAAAAACTATAAAATTACACTGGTCGACAAATAACAACTTTATGTCGGCGACCAATTATAAACATATATATTTTGATAGTGTTTTTTGAGTACATTCCGAATATCTTTTCCGTTTATTTTGAATAGGTCTAATTTTTTACCTAGATGAAAGTACCAAAAACCTCAATATGTCCTATATTTATAGGCACTTTTCGTGCCTTTAAAATAAAAATAAATAATAGAAAAATATAATTTACTATTGAAAAACTCTTATATTGTTATATAACTTTTTTAGAATTTACTAATTTCATTTACTTTTTTAAATATTTGATTTTAAAAAACTTAAAATTCCCAAAAAATACGCGTCTGAAAGTCTGTGCTTCAAAATTTTATATATTAAAAAAGGGGCTACTAAATTCTTAAAGATTGTAGTGCGTGCTGCTACTAATACTGGCATTATCTGCCAACCCTTCACTTACTTACATATCTCGATGTAGTGTAGTAAGATATGTTAAATATAAACAAAAAAGGTTGCTTGGGTAGTATTTTCACTTTTTATATGTGCTTATATTTCATTATCTTCTATCATTTATGAAAAATATAATACTTATTTGGCTTAAATCGCATTTATTTATTACATATCTCAAATGTTATTTGTACTCTTCTGAATGATTTTTTAATTTTTTATGATTTTGAAGCATAGACTTTCAGACGCGTATTTTTTGGAAATTTTGAGTTTTTTAAAATCAAATATTTAAAAAAGTAAATGAGATAAGTAAATTCTAAAAAAGTTATATAACAATATAAGAGTTTTTCAATAGTAAAATATATTTTTCTATTATTTATTTTTATTTTAAAGGCACGAAAAGTGCCTATAAATATAGGACATATTGAGGTTTTTGGTACTTTTAAACCCATCTAGGTAAAAAATTAGACCTATTCAAAAAAAACGGAAAAGATATTTGGAATGTGCTCAAAAAACTCTTTCAAAATATATATGTTTAAAGTTGGTCGCCATTTTTTGTCGACCTGTGTTATTGACATTTAAATTTAGAAAAATACAATAAAAGAACATAGTGTACCTTTTCCCAATAAAAGAGTGTTTTGCAATATTTCGAAGAATAAGGGCCGAAAGTAAATTAATACTAGTGTTGATTGAGTTTTCACTGGTCTACATAAATAAAAGTAAAGAATAAAAACAAAGATATTAGTATGCACCGAACTACATCGGGTTAACACCAAATAAATTATAAATTAGTAATTGTGATTCAAATGTTTTATTTAATAAAATAACTATTATGGCAGTTTTCGGTAAAACAATAAATTCTCAAAGAAAAACACAAATAGTCTTTTTAATAATGTTAATTAACATCTTTTTCCCAAAAATGAATCATATCAGCTAATAATAATGAGTAACTACTACAAATAAACGATATGAAAACAAAGGTACCATTTCACTATGCGAGGGCTGTAAGTTGCTTGTTGAAGCAACGGACATATTGAAAAAGCGATAAATAGTTTGCAATGCCGTATGATCGGGTTTATTTTTTAGAACTGTTGTTTTTGCAAGATCAGTTTCAAAGTGGGATTGAAGTGGAAGGTGTATTGGGGAGCTAATCATATCATTGCCATGGTATGTGTCATCATCCTTCCGGTACCTTAGAATGACTTTGGGCTCTTTTGGTCCGAGCTCGTCTTTGTTTTGATGTAGTGATGCTATGTGATGGTCATCATTCAAAATAGCCGAGTCCCTTACCCCGTTTAATGATTTAATTTGAATAGGTTGGCCGTCTATTGCATTGGGAGTGCTAGTCGAGGCAATGATCGAGGGAAGAGATTCAGTAGCGCATGGGATTTGGTTTAAAACGGGTGAAGAATCGACGATGTTTTTAAGTATCGGGATATTTACTGGAACTTTGGCAGATAGGGTGTAAATGTTAGTGTGTGAACAGTGAAAATCCTAAATATCAAAACAATAATATTATGAATTTTGAATAACGCAGCTCAAATTCTTTATAATAATAAAGCCTATAATCATTTCAACATGATTCCTCAAAATTCAGCCGCTTAAAAAAATTTAAAATTGAACCAATATTTTTAAGTAAATTTAAAATATTTTAAAATGAATGAACTCAATAATAACTTATTTACACAAGCCATAGTCTAAAAACAATATTTTAAACGACTTTAAAATTTCTTCTCCTCTCCTTTGGAAAAAAATAAGAAAACAAAATTTCACATTTATAAAAAAAATAAATTTAAAAAAGAGTAATTACTTGTATATGAGTAACGAGTGAATATTTAGACCTATAAACACGTTTGCTCATGTCAATTTTGTGACAAGGAGACCATTGACAATACCCGTCGTGTGTGGTGTGTCCGAAGTAAGCGTGAGATAAAAGGCTTTTTACGAATGTTGAAGTGCTGCATATGTAATTTCAATGACATGCGTAAACATAATATGTAATATTTTAAATAATGCTAAGATTAAACAAATGCGAATACTTAATATTTATTTGACCATCAATATTTTTCGTAAAAAGTGGCTGTATTTACAATTTCATGGGTCAATGACATGAAAACTAAAAAAAACAATTCAATTCCTAACTTGATAAATGTGCCTGAAACAATAAAAATAAAAGAATTACAAAAAATAAGTATGCTAGTCAATTGGTTTTATATTACCTCTAAACCTGTACAATACCCTCCTTTCTGTTCTATTTTTTCCACTAATTTCAAATAATGTCTCAATAAAGTTAAATTATGATGTGATTTTTCCCAGCTCCAATATTATATTATTAATATATTTACTAGCTTAGTAGTTCAAAGTAGTTCTTTAGAATGTTGGCTTAAAACCCAACAAATTAATATATCATTAAGACATTAAATTGCCCTTGAAATTAATTATTTATACCCTCTCCTTTTATCAAAGAAACTAGAATTAATCACATTTAATAAAGTATACTGTAAAATGTGTCTAAACACATAAAATTAGACAATTTTGTCGGAAAAAATATATTTATATTAACTAAAAGGTTATGGTCGACCTATTATGCATATTTTGTTTCTAAAATCATTTTTTGTTTTTTTTTTCTATATTTAACTGCAGGTTAAAAAAACAGATTAAAAATTATGGCTGACGAAAAAAGATGCAAGATTATATAGTAATATTACTAAATTATTGAACTGTTAGCCGACTTTAGCCTTTTTATGTGAGAAAAAAATACGAAAAACTGATTAAACAAAAAATGGTAAACGAATGAAAGGGGGTTAAAAGTACTTAACTAAAATAATTAAAAATATGTATTACAAGGAACATCCATGCCATCCGCATATATATCCATCTACATATTCCACGTTTAAGGCGGATGAAGGCCTGTTAATGTGTATACCAGAATGAGCAATGTTTAATATAGGTTCTGCAGGTGTGATCTGTTCAGCATTGCTGTCGAGCTCGTTCACAACATAGTGGTCATTTACACTTTGATGATTATTAACACATTCGGTTGCATTATTAGAATTACCTAATAAATATTTTCATAAAAAAAATTTATATACATTTTAGACTCTAATTTTAAAATTAATTCCTATTATTTAATGCTCTGATTTATAAAAAACAAGAAATAATTAACATTGGTCTATGAAATTTAATTTAGTTCGCGCTGTCTTAATTTAAAATTTTTGTACCATAAAATTTTTAATTAGCATTATTAATTGGCGTTTTTCGGGGCTTGAAACTTAAAACTAAGAAGTATTTTAAAATATCATTATTACAGTAGAGCGTACCAAGAATTTTAATCTTCTAGGTTAAGTTTTTACCATTTTGCATCAAATAAATACTGATGGTTATAAAAATAATAATCATATCAACCCTTTTAAAGGGCACCGCCTCTTTTAAATAGGATACCGTATTAATGTAAGATATAGCGCCTCAAGTAACTTGCAAAATTTATCAAAAATAAATAAGTAAGTATTTTAATTTAGTATACAAACCAATTTGGATTTTATCGGGGTTGACTTCGTTATTTATGCTTGTTATTTGGGATAAAGTGTTTGGAATATGATTATCGCTTAGACTAGATATGTATTCCAGTGCGGCCTCTTTCGGAAAAAAATTAAGGGGACTTAGATTTTCTCTAAAAGAAAAGCTGACTTTGTTATTTTTTACAAACTGGGATGCCTCGTTCGGGTTTAGAAAATTTGATGCCTGTGAAACTTCCATATAAAAATCATCGAGTTTTTCACTGTTTTTGTTTTCCCCGAGAGGCTCAATTTCAGTATGAATAGAATTAAAACTTTTTTTGAGATCTTTGTTTGTCAGATAGTGGTTCGACAAGCCTTTACAAATTTCAGGCTTAAGTCCGTTCAATGTACTAATGGCACGATCACTCATTATCTCATCATGACAAAATGAGTGCGCAACAGTATCGAGAAGATATTCACTTTTCACATCAAAGGAGGGCCGAATCAAATGAGTTACATCGGTTATTGTAGGGCGTGAAGATGTTGGCAAATTTATTGAGATTGCTAAAGGAGTGGTCAGGAAAGTCTGTGCATCGGTTGATATGGATGGAGGTCGCTAAAAATAGTAGTGTTAAATTTTAATTGTATTAATAAAAATTTCGAACTCAAAGCATAAAATTACAAAAAAAAACAAAATATAAAATAAACATGGATAAGGTGATCTTGTCTTTGTGATGAGTTTTGGGGATTTTCTTCTTCTTTTTGACTTTCATTTGGATTAAAGGACTCGTTAGGAAGTTGAATTTGGTGATTAAATATTTCATTATTATGCTCTAAATCAAGCTCGCCCAAGTCATTTTCCACATTGTTTACATTAATGGCTAAGTTATTGCCACTTTTTTCAATATTTTTGATATTTATGGCGGGATAGGCTTCATGTATGTCCACGAGGGTTCCATTAGAGAAGACATGAATAGTTTGATGATTATCCGTAAATAAGGGAGGACGAATTGAAGAAGAAACCATTGAAGAAGAAACGGCTCCTGATGATATTTCTATAGGTGCAACCGCTTCGTCGATATCAAGTTCCATTGGTTCAGCTTCGTAATTTTCAAATGCGGCGGTAACTGAATTATCTGAATGAGTGATTTTTGGGCAATTATCGTTTGACGACACGTTATGAGACACATTAATATTATTTGTTAAATAGCTGGAATGGTTAATAAATGGTTTCTCTACAGTAGATGTAATATCGCCAGGCGATGTTTCTTTATACGACGCCGTTTCTTGAAATTGGCTTGATAATACTACGGGTTGTGCGGGTAGGGAAGAAGTTGTTGCAGGTAGGGAGTTCTATATCACGATAATATAAAAATTTGTATTTTATTAAAAAAAAACAATTTTTTCTAAGCACTTTTACCTAGAAAGCGAGCTTTTACTACCATTATAATATGTAACATGAAAGAAAAAAATATTGCCTTTGGCCGAGACTTAAGACTATTTTAATTCGTTGAAACCATTTAATGATCATTTCAACGCAACAAGCTAAGCGCTCTTTGGAAAATGTTATTAGAAAAAATAAGTTGCAAAAAAATTATAGCCAGGAAAGTGTCAATTTATATTAATTTTATATTTAAACTTAATAAACACTTTTTGAAAATTAAGTTTTTTGTATTTTGGTAAGGGGGTGGAAAAATTTATGAAAAATAAGTTAAAAAACATTTGAGTGATTTTATATTAAGTTTTTTAAAATAAAAGATTATAAGAGACAATTTTAAAATAAGAAAACAAATATTAAGAAAAGATCCTAAGCACCAACAATAAATTTTCAACAGGATTAAATCTAATTTTCGTAGGTTTTGAAGAAATAAATATAAAAAATGATTTCTCATTACATTGCAATTTGAAAGATGATTATCGACTGCAGATATTGACGGCCTAAGGGTTGAAAAGAATGAATTGCTTTGGTGTCCATCATTGATATCAAAAAGGGACTGTTCATTCAAAGACAATTGAGTTGGATTATCGGTGATAGCAGTTGAAATAGACAATTTGGAAGCTGAGTCAAGCTCATTAAGCCTATTTGTATTTATTACATTAGGTAGATCAAGTTGAATGGGATGTTGAGTGAGTATACAGAGTTTGTCGTCTCCCTGACCCACCTGTGGAATTTTATTTTCAGCCTTTTTATTGGGATCAGGCGGCATATGTTGCCAAATAACTTGATCCGAACCAGCAAAGTGATCTGCATCAATATTTGTACGAGGGTTAGTTTCAGTTATTGGCAAGGAGTTATGAACATGGTTTGCTCCATTTAAGACATCGAGGGTTAGTGAGTATGGGATGACGTTAGATATGGAAGGAGGGGAAATGGAGGTGGAAACTGCGGGGCCTGAGTTCGTTGAATTTTTGAGCAAACGGGCACATAAAAGTGGACTCTCTTCGCGGCTTTTGTTAGAGTTATCGACTATAGTAAATCCTGCGCCTAAGGGTTCGGCATTGCTATGCAATATTAGCTGTTGTTGGTTGTCTATAGGGAGGGGGGAGTTTATTTGTACTTGGTCATTTGGTGCGTCTGGAAGGGAAGAGGCAGAAATAGGTAATATTTGGGCCAAAATTGACTTGGAAGATTCAAATCCTGAAAGGAGAGATTTTAACGAGTCCCCAAAGGATGATGAATTTGCACTTGCGTTGCTATTATCATTAACAATAGGTCCCGCGTGACTTTTCGAAATTATGGAGTTTTGGAGTTGCAAAGTATTTGGAGGGATTGTACATGGGGAAAATATATCTTTTGAGATTTGTGTAATTTGCGGTATGAGTTCGGGACAAACAGACGCTTTAGATAAGACATGAGTGTTTGAATTTTCAAGATGTTTATTATCTATAATACATATTTAATAAAGTATCATTCCATATTAAAATTTAGAATTTTATTTGATAAACTCGTTAAAATATAAAATGTTGGTATTTCAAAAGAAATTGTTATTAATTTAACTAAGGTCTACAAAAATTGATGAAGGTTCAACAAAGTTAACTGTAGTAAAACAATTTGGTGGCCTTATCACTTCTCGACCCACAATGGGGCAAGGCCCTACAAACACGAAAATTAAAAAAGGGCAATGTGGCTAATTTTGCGACGAAGAACCTTAAATAAAAAAATATCCTTTTTCAATATCTAAATCAATTGTAAGTTTAATTTTTTATCTGAAATAATTGAACGTTAAAATTATATAAAGTTCCAAATTTCATATGATAAAAAATGATTAGCAAACCAACTTTGCATGATTTCTTACCAGGTTTACATGAAATTTCTTCGAATTTAAAATTTTAGATGTTTATATAATAATTTTTTCAACTATTTTTAAGTATTTAATTCTCATTAGTTTTTTTTGTTCTAAAATTTTTAATGTGCCAGGCTTACAAAATTTGACCAGAAAAGAAGGATACCTATTAAAAAAATAATAGTAGCCTTGATCTAATTAATTATGTTGTATGTCTGAAAAATTTGTTAGATATTGATAGAAAAATACTTGAGGAAGTGAGATTATTTATAAGATCACGTAAGGGGTAAAGTTTTCGTGTCGTCAAATGCTGCTTAGATCTTTTGCGCCGAGGATATTTAGCTCGAATACTATTTCAATGTGACCAATAGAAGTAAAAGTTTTGAATGGATAAAATAATAGTGACAATCTAACTTAGGCCCGCCCTCTATGCTAAAAATTAAGCTCATTTTGATAAAAAATTTCATAAAGTATTACCTGATTTAAATACTATCTTGTGTAATACATAAATCCCTTATCGTTTTTCAATTGGTCAAGCTTTCGTTATATTTTGAGTCAAAGTCTAAGATAAAAAATGCGCTATTCGAGACTTTTAAACTCGGCTATTTTAACTCTAATTATTTTTAAAACATGTGCAAATTATTCTTTATTTTATGGTTCAATTAGAATTTTTAATTTTACCCATTAAGTTTTGACAAAAAAAAAACAAAGAAAACCTCTAAAATCAAAAGAAAAAATATATGGTATTTAATAATTCTTTATAGAAGTGCAATTTAAAAATCATATTATGACAACCATTAATTAACGAAAAATTAATGTAAAATGAAATGTGGAGGTGTTCGAAAAAATTGCAAGTATTTTAAAAGAAGACGCATGTCTATATTGCAAAATCGTATAGGTAATCATTATCCCGACTTTAGGTTTATATTTGTCGATATGTGCTATACAAATACTTAATCAAACACCACTTAAAAAAAGATTCTGTTTAACGATAATTCCAAAACAGATAAAAAATTGAAATGTTACGAGGAAAAATCAATGTCAGTAATATCGATAGACGGATTGGAATGTAACGATTCAATGAGTTGACGTTTCCTAAGTCCAAAAGAACCTTTAGGTCGGCCCTGGCGTTTTTTCATAGTGTAGCCGTAATACCCGGGCTTCTTAAAATTACTTTTCCGACTAACTGCAAGTCTGTTTAACTGTTTTCGCGCGGAGAAAGTCCCTTTGTTACAAGTTATTTCAGCAGCCTGATCTTGTTGGGTTCCCATCTCATCGGGAAAAAATTCCGATTTAACGTTCATCGTACCGTTATTTACATTGCCATTATTGTTTTTATGGGTTACACAATTTGATGTGGTATGTTGTTTCCTTTGTAGGTAAGATTTACTATTGTGTCGAAAGCCGGCCTTTAACAAGATTTCCCGGTTTGTAGGAGAAGTCCATGATGAGCGAGCCGAAGAGGTCGTTGATGAAGGGTTCGAGAGGATTATTGAAAGTGGATCAGGCTTGGGGACTGTTGTATTGTCGTTTGCATTGTTTTTAATTTCTATCAAAAGGTAATTATTGGAATTAATTTACTTGTTGTATGGGCACTAAGTTAAAAAACTAAATTTTTTTATTATCAATTATAAGTTGGTTAAATGTTTTTAGGAATTGGTTATATACTATGTATTTGATACATAATTTTAATTTAACCAGTTAGTTCAGGTCATAAATATTTAGAATAATAATATTTGTAATTTGGATTTTGGCTTTATAGGCACTTAGTTAAATTTTAGAAAGCAATGATATGTAAAGTTTAAAGCAATATTATTAGAATCTATGCAAAACATTATTAAATTAATAAAATTAGTTATTGTTACAAAATGTAACTTAATTTTCAACAAAAGCTTATAAACAATTAAAGCTTTTAACTATTGAATGTATGTTCGAAAAAATTTTTTTATAAAATAGCAATTAATGATTTAATTGATTGTCCATCCCCAATTCGTATAAAATCAAATTCAATAAGTTGCATCTAGCTCATTATCACCCCCCCCCCCTTGTTATTTCGCAAAAAAAAATTGGGGCAATTGAACAAGCGCTAAATTTAACAAATTATTCTTTTCCAGACTTTCCTCCTAACCCCGCAATCAAAACAGCAGCCCATGCGATAATAAAGGGCCCCATGCAATTTTTAACTGATACTAGATTAGGCTAAAAAATTGGGGAAAATTCGTATTTATCGCGACAGGAAACTATTTGTTTATAAGCGCCAATAAGCCCCAAAACGGCCCTGTTTCCTTGAACCCATAAAAAGGCCGACTCCCTTACTTTTAATATCCCTTTGTTTCTGTACATTTACCCAATTATTGATTATGAATATTGTAGATATCTATAAAATAACAAATTTGTAATTAAGATGTGTATAAGTTAATCAAAAAGTTTAACTTGGAGTATGGGGGAGTATGTATTTTATTTCATCTGACATAAAATATTTGTTATCATCAGTGTAGACTGCTTCCGCCTTGATAACGGTTTTAGGGCTGGAAGTTAAATCATTATTTATTGAAGTTGATAGACAACCCTCTATTGGAAACATTTGCTCAGCCTTTAAATTTGAATTAATATTATAATCAGGTGCTTCTACTGATTTGACACTGGAATTTAGATCCTTAGCGGATTGACTAAAGCGAAGATTGCTATTGGATGTCGAAGTGCGCCTTCGTTTACTACTCCGACGGCCAGTAGACAATGTGGTAGGGCTGGTAAATATGGGAGTTTGAGGGGCGAATGAAGGAGGAACAAATTCTGAAATTTTGTAACCGGCTGGCAAATATTCCTTAGGAGTTAGTTGAGGAACTATAAAAAAAATAAAATTTTCAGTTATGCTATAATTATATTGCATAAAATCAAATATAATTTTCAAAATGTTAACCTTGTTCAAGGGGTAAAGGAATAGGTCTTTTCCGGATTCCTTCCAATAACACTTGCAATTGTCCATTTTCCCTGGTCCTACGGTCAATTTTGGCCTTTGGAAATGCTCTCCTTGTGTTGTAAAAAGTTTAAATATATCAAAATTTAAATTTAAAGATCTTTCTTAGTGCTTCAATAAGCCTCTATCATAGAGTTAACTACAATATGTTTGAAAATTCACAATCATTTGCCAATTCGCGGTTTATAAGGTAATAATAAAGTTGTTTAGAAAAAAAGTTACTTAATGCAGTTGCAAAGCGAGGTATATTTGAGAGGTTTAAAGGTTTCCTTGAAATACCGTTTCCCATAAGTGTAATAACAATTCAACATTTCAGCCCGCGGAGTAATTGTGCCGGAATGCAATTCGTAGAAAGCCCGAAACCTATTAAAGTGCAAAAAATATTCGGTTACAAAGTATAAAAATCAACTTAAATAAATATATAAGCTGTCGGAATATTTTTTAGGGCATATAAAAAATTGTAAACCATCGTTCAGCGAATCGGGCGGCCTGAAAATGGACGGGATTTTGAAGAGGTGAATGCGTAAAAATTTTCACAGGTGTCGCAGTGTTCTTTGTTGACAGAGGAGACGCGTGATTAACGGCATGTTGTCGGTTAAGGGAAGGACTAGGGCATGACATACCAATAGATTTTGTATTCTCGTGATTGACATGGACGGCTGGAAAGAAAGCATGATTCACGTGGTGGTTATCAGGAAATGCGTCGCGGTAGGGCACATTACTACCCATATCACTCAATGTCTTGGAGGATTTGTGCTGATAGGCAGAGGGCATAACCGGTTGGGTTTGTGTAGGGATAGCATTAGAAGAGATTTGGTCGACTACGGGAGGATCAATGAAAGGTTTACCCATCTTTTGACTTAAAAAGGAAAGTATATAGTATTAAAATATTAAATAAATTATTAGTCTTACATTGCAGTAAAACCAATAAAGCTAAAATCATTTGAATTTATCAAAAATTAAAGGTGTGGACACGTTTATCTTGAAACACTAAATGTTTGTGCTATATTACAATTATTGGCCTTTTCAAGTAGAAATTACCTAATTCAAGTTAGAAAAATGTAAAACAAATTTAAAAAGAGGGTTGTGTAATTTATTATTGATGAAAAATCTATCAAATAATTTATAGGTCAAAAAGCTTTTGTTACCATAATCTTAAAATATGAATATATAATACTATTGTCGCATGACATTCGCAGCCTCTCTTTCCTTAATCTTTTGCATAGCTATATAGGTTGATCGCTTGTCGACAAGGATAATAGGATCTTCCTGGTCTTGTAGTATATTGAAAGATTGTTTGGGCTTGCTTAAAGAGTCACGAGAACACGAAGAAGTGGAAACACGGTAGGTGATTAGATTGATGAGAATTTCTGTAAAATCAATAACAAACATGATTCTATTAAAATAAAGCTCAAAATGTAAAATTAACAATATAAAAAAAGCTATCCCTTTTTAGATGCTTATTTGAGGCGAGATTCGAATCCTCATTAATTTTAAACTTTGGCTTTTTTTTGCCCACACCCGTAAAAAGTTTCTAATTTTTTAGGTACAAGCGCATTGTATAATATTGATAAAAATCAAAATGTATGGACAAAATTAAGAAAATTGTAAATTAGGAAAAGCAGGTAATGAATAAGGCATGAATAGATGTTTAGTTGTATAAGCACGTTAAGTAAATATATAAATTTAGTTTAAAAATGATTAAAATGCATTTTATTATTACATTTTAGAAGTACATTTTTATTTTAATTCAATCTTTGGCAGATTATAACACGCTGCAAATGAGGTGAATGAAAACGAAAAAAGACTGGAAATAAATATTTGCATTTGTTTCAACAAGTGCAAACCCTTAACCAGTGTAATTTGTAGCAACCATAAATTTATAATGAAAATTACTTATAAAAGATTTTAAGGTGGCAAAACAATCGCAAATGGCTGATGTCTGGGCAGAGGCAATTTTCTTTTTACGCCGAGGTCGGGTTTGAAAAACACCGATACGACCAGAATCCGAGATCGCACTGTAATAGGTTAGGGTATAGATGGTTTCCAGAGTGCGGTAAAGGGTAATCATATCGGATACTAACGTCGTCATATCTACCAGTCTAGCTAAAATACTGTTTTTACCGCGACACATTGATGAGATTCGACCAGATATTAGGTGCGAATTGCAATGTAAATCAGTAATGAAATGATTCAGGCCTGAATTTTCGTGTGAACTAGATGGAGATTGATATATTTCGCTAAGGTTAAACGGGGCAACCATCGTGTTTGAGATTATTTCAAAAGCTGTAAACCATAAAAAATGTTTATAAATAAAAATCAATCGTAGCGCAACCAACAACTGTGTTTATATACCAAAGAATAATTTGAGTCGTTTTTGGCATTTTTTGATTTTAATGTTCAATCAGACCCGAAAAATTTTGGTAAGAAAAAACAAAAAATATTTTAAAAGAGATATGAATAGTAATATTCATTTTACTTTTAATAATATTTATTTCAAAACAAATTTTGTAGAGCAATGTTATGCACGAATTTTTTTTATAAATTTAGTATTTTTAAATTATTGCAGTAAATAAACGTTTATAGGTATATTTTATTCAAACTACCATGACAGTATTTTTTATTAGTAGGAAAACACGTATTCAATATTAAATACGTTAAAAAAGCTTCTCTCGCAACTATAAAAAAATGATTAATTGTATCCAAAACCCAAAGAATAAGCTAACGTTTTCTGTCATTCATAAAATATAATAGCAAAAATGGACCAAGTAATAGCACAAAGATTAAATACTTCTCATGAGAACAAATCGATCCGTAGATTGGGAGTCGCGGTTAATTTGGTCAAAAAAGAGATCACTTAACGCATTGTCCAGGAGTGGAAAATAAAGGTATTTCGAAACATTGGCTAACAAATCCAGCCCATGATTTCGAATGTGCTCAAGCTCTTCCGACAAATTAATAACATTGTATACAAACCTGTATTAAATTATATTAAATTTAAAAAAAAATAATTTGAAAATTGCACGTGGAATAAAAATGGTCAGTAATAATTAAAACTTAATTTCGATCAAAAAATAATTTTTTAAACTTTGACCAAGCATCGTTCCTATTACATCTAAAATTTTAATTAATTGAGGTTAAGTCGGTAATTTAGTTCTGTTTGATATCACCGTAAATAGATTATGTAGACAAATTACATTGCATCTATTAGTAAATTTTAAAAGATTGGCTTGGCTATAATTAAAAACATTTCCATCGCTCCAATCCAACGAAGCTTTTTTAGTCCAATTACCCCAATTTTATTAAAGAAAAACAAATAGTAAACTAAGATACAATATAACTTTATCTATTGAGCAAAACAGTAGGTTAAAAATTAAAAAGTGTGAACCATACTTAGAAACAATATGCAAGGTATATTCATTCTAAATATTTAAGAGCGGATTAATTTTGACAGATTTTGCGACCTAGAGAATATCTTAAAAAGTAAAAATTAACATTTTTTACATATAAAAATCACTTGTAACTTATTTTAATCTTAAATAATAAGAAATAAAATTATGAAATATATCAAGCTCTTACATCAACATTTAAAAACAGTTCTTAACTGTTTTGCCTTTTATTTGCAGTGTATTCTATCAAATATAAAAGTGAGCACAAAAAATGATAAAAAGTATTCATCAACATTTTAACAAAAAATCTAATATATAATTTAAACTTTAAAAAAAATTTCTCCCAACCACAACAATTCAAAAGTCTGTAGCAAAAATTTAGTAAAGAGGTGACAATGACCTTTCTAATCAACAATTTACTTAAAAACTAAATATGCTTAAGTTAAAGAATATTTAAAATAGCTAGTTTCTTCTTCCTCTCCCAGACCAATATTTTCCTCGTTTTTAATAATATTTTTTATACATTAAATGTATATTTTAATAAAAAGAAAATTAATTTTTTTAAATCTTATGTATGAAACATTTCAAACTTCAACACATATTTCATAAATATGGGACAATAAAATAAACGTATAATACTTTAGAAATGTATTGTTCCCAGCAAGAGCTACAGCATTGCCAGGCACAAAAGACCAACATCTAAAACAACTAACTATTAATTCTAATTTAATTTTCCATTCTAGTTCTTCTTTCGAATCCCCCTCATTTTCTTTTTCGGTGATTGCGGAAGGCGCAAAAGATGTCGCTATATGATTATAATATAAAAACATAGTAAGTTGCAAAATCTGTATTAAAAATAATCTAACTAATTTTTTAAAGCAAAATACACCAAAAATAAAAGTTTACCTGCCAAAATATAAAATGCAATAATAAACCATGTGTCGAATTAAAATTGTTGAAAACGAAGCTTAATCAGATTACAATATTGTTATTGAAAAGTTATACCTGTCAAGTACGATTCTAACGTATCTTTGAATAAACCGTGACGCAAGTTTTTTCGCCAAAACTAAAACATAATTGTTATATATAACAACGGCAAAAATTTTGCATGCCTTTGAGAAATTAAATATAAAAATTAAAACCAAGTTTAAAAAAAAGTAAGCAATTTTTACTGGTATTATTAGGTTAATTATCTAAATAAATGAGACAAAATATGTGGTAAAATGTATTTTTACCGAACATATAACAATTTGAATAAAGATAGTTTATTTTCTAAATTAAATTACCAGTTTATTAATCCAAATAAAATGCGTGTTTAATATAATACCCATTTAATCTTAGTAAAAAATAGTTATGCAAATAATCTACTACGAAGAAATAATGTAATAAAGACATTTTTATAAATATAACCTTGAATATTTTTGGGTCAGTTCGATTGTTTAAAGCCGCAACCCTGGTGAGATCTTCATCATCTGTGCAATAAAAAAAATTAAAACACTGCCCGATATTATAACTAATTGATCGATAATACAATGCCATTAAAACTAGACTGTAAAGTGCGTTGTGGAGCAAGCATTTTTAATTCAGGTGCAATTAGGCTTAGGCGCGAGCAAATTACTAATCAGAATTAATGAAATTTAAATTTTATCATTAAATAATTGTCTGGAGGTTTAAAAAATGTTAGTGTCAAAGGTAATAAAAAGTGAGAAATAGGCCACCAATAGAGCTTTGCAAAAAATTTTAATTTCCTAGGTTATTCAGACAAGAAAAGAAAAATAAAAAGTCGTTTTATATTTTCAACAAAAAGCCGTTTTTGAATAATAAATTATCAAGTTTAACCAGGCACGATTCTAGACCCCTTTTGGGGGGGCAGTGCCCCCCCAAAAGTTTTTGATTGCCCCCCCAAAAATAATTGAATTTGCCCCCCCAAAAATACATAGTAATTTTATGTTTGCCCCCCCCAAAAAAAATTGAATTTGCCCCCCCAAAAATACATAGTAATTTTATTTCTTCCGCATAATATAATTAAGTTTGCTCCGTAAAAAAAAATATTTAAAAAATATTATCCCAAAAAATTTATATTTTTTAAAAGTGTTTTTATTCATTAATACTTCTTATCCGCAAGAGAGATCAAACTAACAGAAATATATAGAAAAATTTGATTTTACAGAAAGCTTTATATTTGTGAAACCAATTCATAAATCTGATGCCTAAGAAATTTTCTCAGTTAACAACAATCTTTTGTTAGAATATAATCTAGAACCAAAGAACCTGATCGCACAATGCTACGATGTGGCGAACGTAATGCCCGAAAAAAAATGGTCAAGTATTTCTAAGCAAAATAGCTGGACACCATGTCCCGTATATTCACTGCTTTAACCACCGATTGCGTCTTGTTGTAAAAGATTGTTTTATTTTAAGTGAAGGGATAGATTTTTTTGATAATTTTTCTTCCCTTCATAAATTTTTTCAACATGATGCAATCAAGGTAGTTAGTGAATGCGGGACCATATTGGCTGTTGCCCCATTGGTGGTGTGGTCACTACCTGCCCATTGTTTTTTTTTAAAAATTGCACAAAAATATTTAATACTCTTTTAAAAATTAAAAATAAAAAAACTTTTATATCTTCAGGTTACAGGGCCGAATCGGGATTTTTGACCATATTTATAATCATCTATTTATTTTTTTGTATTTAATTGAAAAATTATTTTATTTATTAAAAATAATTATAGATCAATTTCAATGCAGAACGATTTATGTTTCTAAAACTTCTGATTTAATACACCATTGTTTGTTAGAAATTAAACAATTAAGAAATAAAAATACATTTGAAGATTTATTCAAAAATTGTTTTATTATTAATATTTTTTTAAATGACAATAATTTATCTATTGATAAAAGAAAAACTAAACCAAAAGATTTTTCTGATTTTTATTTATTTTCTACTCATAAGTTTGAAAATATTTTAAATATTAATGATGAAGTAAAAAGTATTTCTTTTAATATTATTGATTTATTTATTGATAATAGATTTTTTACCGATAATAGTTGTTTAAAATCTTTAGATTCCCTTTATAAATTTGATTAACCTTAATTTTACATATAAATAATTTAGAGCCTCTTTTAAAAATATAATATTGATAAAAATTCAATATCTAAAGAAATTGACGTAGCCAAAAATTTTTTTAATATCAAACTTAATAATTACAAAGAATGTGTTACTATTGATTTTGTTAAATTTTTATATGATTACAATGATGCGTTTTCTAATCTATTTAACATTTTTCCTATAAGTTTGTTAATTGGCCCTTCAACGTCGAGTTGTGAGGCCACATTTTCTTCTTTAAGAAGGATAATAACGGCTGACAAGTAGTGACCTGCTTAAAGGTGATTTGGTTCTTTTAGAACACGAAAAATCATTAACTAGGGGCGTTGAATTTTTATGAATATTGTAATTTAATTAAAATCTTCTAAGATAAAATAGTTTGATCAATACAATACACTGCTCATAATCAGCTAATTATTGCTTAATATTTTAACATGGTTGCAAACTTTTTTTTATGCGCACGTTTATGTTCATGTTTTATTTAATTTTTTACCCTAATATTAATAACTAGTTATATATAACCAGTGTTTTTTCATATATATTCTTCCAAATTAGCATACTTATACATTTTGTTTTCATGATAATCAATCTTATTTCACTTTTAATTTTCTAAAATCCAAAGTTTTATATAATTCATTTTTATTATTCATATATATCATATTTTTAATTTTCATGCGCAATGATGCCAAATGATAAAATTATACTTACAATTAATTCAAATCTCATATCTTTTTAAGCAATTGATTTTAGTGAAAACAATTAAATTTAATTCACATATTCAATTTATAAACTCATTTTTTTAATTTAAGAATATAATAAATTACTATTAATTTGTTAAAAAATTTTGAACATGGATTCTATTGTTGTACATCTGCCCCCCACGAGTTTTTTTTGCCCCCCTAAAATGGAAAAGCTAGAATCGGGCCTGAGTTTAACTCTATAGAAGTGAAATATTATAATAATTTTCATCTAACTTAATTATTTATGTAATTTGACAAAATAAAAAATATTTATTATTTAAAATAATTTTGGACATAAGCAAAAATAATAAATTATTAAATGGACTTAATATGCGACAACAGACTAAGTTGCCAAAATAATTAACAAAACATATTTAGAATTATTGTTTAACTATATATGATTACTGATCAATTTTATAAATTAATATAGGTCATTTGAGTTTTTGAATACCCTTAAGCCAATCAGTGTTCTCTGTGTTTTTTTCTTATATAAGACCATGTCAATCTTCTACAATATTTTTCAAAATTACATACTTCCAAAATTTTTCTAATGAAATAGTGCCTAAGCTTAAATTATTATAATTTGTGAATTATTTTAAAATAAAAAAAAATTACGCACTTCATTAATATGCACAACTTGGCATATAAATTTTATTGCATATTTGGAGGCCTTTTTATTTCAAAATATCAAACTTTTTAAAGTTTGTGCGCATTGTTAATAGGCCAGGCTAATTAATTAGGAAACCGACTATGGCTTAAAAAAATTATCAAAAAATTCAACACATATTTGATAGTTATTAACGGAAAATAATATACCAGAAACAAATTAATGGTTAGTTAGTAAATAAACTAATTACTTTAAGTTGTTAAATGGCTTATAATTTTTGAAAAATATAATATTAGAAAAAAAAACATTTTTTTAAATTTATTTCAAATGCTACAATTTTTTAAACAAAGAATTGATATTAGGTCTGGCAAATAACTTTTAATACTTTAACTAATGTTATTGATATACGGCATGAATAAGGTTGAGTCAAAATAAAGCCATATTCAATTGAAAGGAACAAAGTTATTATATTCATTCACAATACCTTTAGGGTTGTCAAAATACACGAGGTTTAACATAAGTTGCACTATCCCTCCGTGTTTGAGAGACAAAAGATTTTTTCCTTGCATATTGTCATTGCTAGAGGGAATGTTTTTAATTATAGCCTCGCTGCTATCATTAAAAGAGCAACACTGTAAAAAAGCGTAGTGTGAGGCGCTCAAATTTTCGGATTGAAAAGACGCCTTTAACACAGAATTTGGAGCACTCTTAAAGCCATGCACTTGGTTATTTATCTTGGATGCGGTAAAAGCTTTGTATAGGTTTAGGAGAAAGCGTTGATATGTTTTAGATTCTGCCCCATTAAGGTAAGTGAGTAAATGAGGATTTGGCAACGTTTCCAGCATACCCCCGCTGGCTACGAAATGGTTACGAGCTTCGTTGATGGAACATTCATTAAGAGACAGGGCGTAAAGCCATCCCAATGCGCCGTGAATTTCGTTGGGAAGTTCCGAACAGAGGGCCATTTTGACACGATGACAGGCATGAAGCGGACCTGAAAAAAAAGGTTAAAAAATATTATGTATTATTTATACCAGGAAATTTATCATATAATGAATGATACCCACAAGTTTGCTTGTAAGGTCGCATTAAAACCTCGGAATTACGGAATGAATATTAAAAACATTTCTCCTCATTATAAATGTGAAAAAAATTGTTTAACTTATTTTACAATAATACATTTTGTAGAATTAGAGTTAAATTTTTTAATATTTAATTAATTTTAAAACGATAATTATATATTTATTTTCAGCTAGATTTTTTTTTACAAAAATGTAAAAAAAGACAGAACAATCCATTTGGTATTAAATATAATCATAAATTACAATTATGATAAATTGATATTATAATAGTGTTACTAGATAGTGGGTAGGTCGAATTGTTCTGAACGATTGTATTGGTAGTGGATTTTATTGGATAAGTTATTTTACCAAATAATTGTCGTGATTGTGTATGTTGCGTTGTTAGAGAAGCCGATGAATTACGATGTGACGAAGAAAAATTTTCATAAGGATTTGAGTCATAGGTGGATAACTGAGCATTCGATAATGAACTCTCGTCAAATAATAAGGATTGATGACTTAGTTCCCCCTTTTCTATTCTTTCATAAGGTTCTAAGTATCTAAAAAAGAGATACAAACTTTAATACTCAAATCCGATATATAACAATTAATGCTAATATCGTTCGGATTTTAATTCCTGTTTTTTTCTGGTCAATCTTTATAAGTCTGCTAACAAAAAATTAATAAAATAATGTTGGAAAAACAAATAATGTTTAAAACTAAAATTTATTTCGATTAAAATATTAATTTTAAACCCTATTGTAAAAGAGCGATAAACTCAGAAAGTTGATATTTCATTTTTCAGAAAAATTGACAACTTATTACAATATAAAAAATTATTTTTTATCCACGAGGTTGCAAAAAACGTGACATATTTTTACATATAAAGGGTTCTAGGGCCAAGGTCGAAGCTTTAGTGGAAAAATAATAAAGATGAGGCCAAATTATAAATTAGTGCTGCAGCTTTACATACCTCTAAACCTATATAAACTCTTATAAACCTGTATAATAAAGACAATTCTGATTGGCAAATGACCATTAGGCATGGTTTAATATGCGTTTTTTAAGTTTAAATAAATACACACAATCCATAATCGTTTTAATGAATTAAAAATAACCATATAGGTACATTAAATTTTTTTTTAAAGAAATATCTTACAATTGTCAGAATTGTACAAAAAATCTTAATTTTACCAAACCTTTAACGATTAAAAAATGTTGTATCAATTTGGCCAGGTTGGTTTTTTTTGATATACAGAGAGGGCGAAAAAAACGACAAGATTTTATCTCAACCCGTAAAATAATATAAAAAATTAAAACAATGTAAAAGTTATGTGCAGTGTTTTTAACCAAAATATAGTAAATTAAAAAAAATTATTTTGGCTCAACCCCCAAAATTTATTTTAAATTTATCAACCTAACCAGCCTGTATTTGATTGGCTAAGAGCCAACAACATATATTCACAAATATTAAAACCAAAAAATCGAATTATTGACAATGTAAACCTTGTATATATTTGTTTCATTAAGTATGCAACGTTAATACAAGATTTTGGCAAGCCATATGACACTGCAATGTCATACCATCGATTAGAATCTGTTATCTAAAAATAAAAAAAGGACTTGAGAAATGAAAAATGTTTATGGCAATTATATTAATTATTTAGGCCCGATATTTTCAATGGGCGGAATTTGAAGGCCATGATCACCTAAGGTTAAATTTATTTGGTTGGCCCAACCTACTAATATAAACTTAATCAGGCTTGGTGTAACTTAAAAATAAGTCAACCAGCCTATTTTTAAAAATTCTACCACCAGCCTATTTTATTAAAATTAATAATAATAAAATTCAAATAAAAATAGAAAAAAATCTAGAGAGTCATCATAAGTTCATGAAATTGAGGATGAACTTACAATAAATACATGGTGAACATACTCATTTTTAAATTTAAATTTTAATGTGTAACATGACAAAGAAGAAATAATTCTTAAATTTGTAAATATATATCTGATCATCTTAAATTAAATAAATATAACAAAATCTATAAAAAAAAATTGCAACATTGTTAATAAATGTTTTTAGGTATAGTTTTTAAAATAAAAATATTCTTCAAAAAACAATTGATGTTAAAATTTAAATACTTATATAATACAAAATTTTTTAAAGGACTACATATTTGTATTTTGCTTTCAGATTAGAGCAAAAAAAATTGTAATAGAGAATTTAGATCAATTTATGAGTGTTTAATCTGTTAAAACAATTTTAGCCAAGCCAACCCATTTAGATCAATGTCAGCTTATTGACCCAAGGACTAGCTTGTTGAAAGATCTAGAATAACAATTTAATATAAGTGACAAATACATTTAACCAATTCTAATTTATTAAAAGTGCAAAAGGGCCCCCAAAAATTTGAGGGCCCTGCATCTAACACTTTTAGGGTTATATATTGACTAAACTATTTTGTTATTAAAAAAAAATTTAAAAATAAACTTATTAAAATTCTATTTTTCATTTAAAAAAAATTTTGTTGATTGTTTAAATAAGTTATGGTAACATAGCAAAACTTAAATAGGCTCAGATGGACATATCATATTATTTCCTATGACTTAATTATATTAATTAATTGATTTTAATTTTGTAAAATTAACACCACTCTAATGGAACATAATCTTTAACTATTGAATTTTTTTACAAACACACATTTTGAATGGTTTGATTAATATTTTAATGCAAAATAATGGTGGCTAGTGACATTGTCTACTTTTAAATTGCCTTAATAAAAAATATTAATCAAATCTTGTAGTGATAAATAGAAAATGTTTAAAAAAGGATTAACATTTTATAAAAACATAGGACTTATGCAAATAATTATTTAACATTTTTCATGCTAAACTGTTTTTTTCCCTTTAAATACCAAAAATTGTATAACAATTCTAAAAACCACTTGAGTTTTATTATTTTAAGGTCAATGCTTAACCTTATTAATACTAAGAGCTTTTTGGTTCATATAACAATTGTACAAAAATGCCACTTAGCACTGATATTTTAAAATAATGGGTCAAACTTAACAATCAATATAATATTTTGTCAAAGAAGTTAACCAATTCTATGCCAGTCATCTCAATACTAAATATAATTACTTTACTAGAGCCACCATTAGCCTGAACAAATGCATATAATTTGTATAGATTGATTGGAGAGCCATTGTATTTGGGCTGATAACTTATGAGCAAACTAAATTGTAAAGAAGAAAATATAAAAATTATTAATGACATTAGCAAAAAGAAAATATAATTTGACCTATACTAAATATTATTTTAACTTTAATATCACACCCCATATTTAAAGGTAAATTATAAAAACATATATATAGAGGTCTGTTTAAAATATAGTTAAATTTTTTATTACTTATGGAAAATGAATAATAAATTTAATGTATAAAACTAAACCCTCGATTTTTATATAGAGATTTTAGCCGCCTTTCGAACGCAATGGCCTTGTCCTGCGCTTCAACGGCCATTTATGTGTAATCAAAAAATGGAAATATCCTCGATCTGAAGGTTGCTTTTTAAGCTTAACGCGATTAAGGTTAAGTAGCCCGAAAATATAGGGGAAATTAACAAACGATGTTAGCGTTCTTATTAGATTGACAGTAATGAGAGCTAATATTGGTATATACATGTTAAGAAATATAATTATGGTTAAGATGACAAAATTACAAATATGTGGATTCGCTAAGCCAGGTAAAAACCCGAACGACAAAAAATAAAACAAGCATTAGTGTTTGAGGTGGTACATGCTGCAAGTGTAGCTCTTTTTTGCGCAGTGAATAAATTTTAATAATTTTTTTTTATTTTCTACGGGGGAGAAAAGCGCACACACCAAAATAATAAATAAATAAATAAATAATAAAGAAAGTATATATGTTTGCTTTTCGTTTATATTTTTTTTTTAATTTTTTGGCTTTCTTAAAAATCCGGGAGATTCGCTCGGTCAAATATTTAATAACAATAATCAAACAAAATTTTTAGCTAAATTAAGATAAATAAATAACCATTCCATAGAGAATTTAAGCGTAAATATTATTTGAATATATATT
This sequence comes from Acutogordius australiensis, assembly GCA_030555515.1. Classification (NCBI taxonomy): domain Eukaryota; kingdom Metazoa; phylum Nematomorpha; class Gordioida; order Gordea; family Gordiidae; genus Acutogordius; species Acutogordius australiensis. The sequence goes on from CM060242.1 coordinate 24,530,645, forward strand.
TGTTAATTTATCTAATTATACAGTACCTAAAAATAGATTGAATTTCCATTAGCCAAGAATAAGGTAAACAAACAAATAGAATTTAGTTAACCGCTTGAAAATATATGCGACATTTTTAATCACGTGACCAACAAATAAATTATCTTGTATTTAATTCAAAAATCATAGAGCCATTTTTAATGTACGTTATGTCTTATTTGCATTCTCGCACCATGTGTGAATCAAAAATGCTCTAACTTTGATTCCGCCGGTTTGAGTCTATATTATCTAAACTTTCAAAGATGTTAAAATAGGTTAGATTAGCTGGCGATCGTTGGATATATGTGCACCCCAGCACTTTTCAAAATAAAATTATTAAACTAATGTAATTGAACCTGCAAAGGGTAAGTAAAAATTGACTGTTTTTTAATTTAGATTTTTCTTAACAAGCAAACAAACATGTTTAACTAGAATAAAAGTTTATGCCTTTTATATCCAAATTTTAATTTTATAAGATGTATTTTGTAATACAATATATTGTTACAAAAATGTTGATTTTATCTTGGCGCGTTTAGAGTACATTATTTTTAAAATCCTGAAAATTAATTTTACATTGAAAATTGTTAAACACTGTTTTTTACAATATATTTATTAACCCGCGAATGGCAGGGTGAGAAATAGGACCCCAATTTTAAATTTTTATAATTTGACAGTTTTTAGGCTATAGCCTTTATTTTTAAATTATTTTGAAGAGAGAGATACGTGCTCTTTAATTATAGACTAATTTAAGTTCTCGTTAAAGAATATTGCAAATTTTATTTGACACAAAGTAGGAAAAAATCCAAAAAATTATAATTTTTTTTTTTTATATTATGCTACGGCTAATACTTCTAAAATTCTAAAAAAAATATTTCTAAAATAAAAAAAATTTTAGCGGCTAATATCAAAAAATGAGAATTTAGTTTTGGTCGTTTAGGAAATGCCTAACAAAATTTTTTTTAAGAAATTTTTTTTTTGAAAAAATTTTAAATATTTTTAATTTTTTAAATTTTTTTTCGCATTAGCGGCCTCAATGTAATTCAAATGCGCGCAATTTTTTTTGTCAAAACTTTTATTACCACTAGCCGCAGCCTTACATTAAATATTTCATGTCTCTAAATTAAATGTATCAATATTATTGATCAAATCGTGTTTTTAGGTCTAGTAGAACATATTTAGAAAGTTCATGAAAAAAAATATTTTTAAATATAACTATTTTTGGCTATTATTTACCATAAAAACTAGATATTTTAAAAAGGAAAAAATTTTTATATCATTACTAGAATATGTGACCCGGCTTCGCCCGGGATATCCCTTTATTAATAAAATTTTTTTATCTATTTTTGACAAAGTGGAACAAAGATAATTGCAAATTAGTTAATTTAATGAGATAAGAAAGATGAGATACATAAAATTATAGCAAGCAATTTAAGAATACAGTTGAAAAATAATTTGTCAAAGGAAAAAAATGTAATTATTTGGGTATAAATATCAAAAATATTTTTAAAATGAATAGGATTATATCTAATATTCAAAATTTTAAATAAAATATCTTGAAAACACTCCTGTTTTAATCTTTTTTTGACAAAGTGGAACAAAGATAATTGCAAATTAGTTAATTTAATGAGATAAGAAAGATGAGATACATAAAATTATAGCAAGCAATTTAAGAATACAGTTGAAAAATAATTTGTCAAAGGAGAAAAATGTTATTATTTGGGTATAAATATCAAAAATATTTTTAAAATGAATAGGATTATATCTAATATTCAAAATTTTAAATAAACTATCTTGAAAACACTCCTGTTTTAATCTTTTTTTAAATTTCTAGTTATATCTTAAAATGAAAATCATACCTATAATATGCAGTAAATGGGCCAAATTTACAATAAAAAGTTTATACTAAAAAACATCGATATCAAACTGAAAAAAATTCTATGAATAATTAAATATAATTTTATTAATATTTATTATATAAAAAGGATAATGTGTAAAATTTTTGTTATTTCCTGTACTTTTGCTTTAATGAAGATAAAAGATGGAAATAAAAATTACAATAATTTATATTTTCTGACAAAAAGTTAAATATACAATAATTTTAAGTGCTATTTATAATGTTTATCACAAATTATTTGCTATATAGCATCAAAAATATTTAATCAAAAAAAACTAAATGCAGAGATAGCTTTAAATTTAAGATTAACTACTTTATAAAAATACAAAGGTAAGAATGTACCTGGCCAGACTTTGGTGACAAGGATTTTAATATTTCATTCTAAAAAAATAATAGATATGAATTGGTCATTTCTGGACAAACGTTAATATCCTAAAAACTACAAGCGAGCGACAATTTTTAATAGAAAATTCGGGATTTTCAAGGCAATATTGACCTAGAAAAATTCTTTTTAAAGGGTCTGGGGTCGTTGTATTAGGAATTAGCCTATAATTTAAAATTGGTTGTGTCTATCTAACATACGAAATTTAGAAATCATATGGTATTTGAAATTAAAAATATAAAATATTTAAAATATAAAACTATAATAAATATAAAAGATAATATTGATAAACATGTTAAATAAAAAGAATATTTATTACCGTTAATTATATTTCTTGGCTATTATAGTGAAAAATGTACGTTTTATGTACCTTTCGGTACCTGATGCATAACTCGGCTCCTATATACTCTAAAGGCTGAAATTTGCATCGAATTTCAAGTAAACATTCTTAAATAAGCTATTAAATTTTAAAAGTATTTTATAGTCAAAATTTTGAAATAATAGAACTCGAGTAAAAAAACCCAATTTTTTTGAAAAGTTTTAAAATATCGTATCATAATAATGAAAGTAGCTAGAGGTCTGAAATTTTTTACGTGCATTAATAGGGATATACTTAATATAAAATAAAAATTTCAAAAATATTTTCCAATTATTTTGGTCGTAAAACGTTTTTTTCGTTTTAATAAAAAAATATGCACACCCTGTGAATAAAAACAAAAAATTTGCCATCCCAGACACCTTTTACACAAACGATTTTTTTTTTCGTGGATTTTGAACGGTAATCACTAATACTCGAAAATTTTATTTTTAATAATATAGATTATATTATAAAATACAAACATTTTATTTACTTAACCCCCGAATGGTAGGGTGAGAAATTTGTAACGCGAATGCTACAGTGAGGTCCATACGGACCCTAATTTTAAACTTCTATAACTTCAAAAGTTTTAAAGCAATGGTCTTCATTATTTTATTATTTTAAAGAGATGTGCTTTTTAATTATCAACTAATATTTGTTATCATTAATAAAAATTTCAAATTTTATTTAACACAAAGTAGAAAAATATTTAAAAAATTGAAATTTTTGATTTTTCTATATTACATTAAATAAATCATGTCAATAAATTAAATTTATCAATTTTATTAATTTAATTATGTTTTTAGGTTGGGTAGAACATTTTATGAAAGACATGAAAAAAATAATTTTACTAAATAAAAAATTATTGCTATTCACCTTAAAAACTAGATATTGTATAAAGAAAATAAGATAATTCCTATCATTATTATACATAACAAACATTTTATATAATTAATATTTAAAACTATTATGAAAGAATACCTAGAAAAGAGGTTAAAATTTCGTTTAAATTTACATTGAAGCAATAACATGGCTTTTAACATTGAAATTGAGATGGTGGGATCCATATGGATCCCAATAAAATTTCTAATTTCTAAAAGAATTTTGTTATTAGACTTAGACCAAATTTAAATTACTAGTTTTGTTTTTATGTATTTAAGAAACAACACAAAATTTTTGCCAATAATATATTATACATTTAAAACATTCAAAATTTAAAAAGTGCTGAGGTCTGTATGGACCCCACAGTGCTGATCGCGGGTTAATATGTAAGATCAAAAACAAATTTTGCATATTCACAATAGTTAAATTAAAATTCAAACTTCAAAAAATATTTTCATTAAAAACCGATAATATATCGTGTCGTATTTAAGTTTGGACGCTAAATATTTTGTAATAAATGCCGATGTAAGATCTTGATATATTAATAAAATTTATTTTTTATTATTATGATTAAAAATATAAGTTAAAAAGGATTTATATGCAAAAAGATTTTTAAATTTTTTTTTCAAGGTATATTCAGATCTGTGAATTGGGTTAAAAGAGGTCATATTTCGTTATAGACCAATCTAAGGAGCCAAAGACGAAAGAAACTAAGAAAAACGAAAAATATATATGAGATTGGGCCATCATGGGGATGCATTCTTTTATGTTTTTATTAAATTAACGCTTCCAACATTGATATTTGTTGACCTATGTAATAAACAAAACTAGTAATTAAAATTAGGTCTATATAATAACAAAATTTGTTTAGAAATTTGAAATTTTATTGGGGTCCATATGGACCCCACCCTTTTAATTTAAAAACAATGTTATGCCTCTATGTAAATTAAACTAAATTGCAACTTTATTTTCTAGTTATTTTTTTTTTTAAATAAGTTTGTTTTTTTGACCTTTTTTTTCTAAAATTTTTAATGTTTATAACTTACTAACTAAGTTTGGTTAGGAAAAACGATAAACGGATTTGATATTCCCTAAGATGGCAGGTTTGATCTCTGTAGTAAACTCATAACTCTCAAAAAATTGACCTGTGTTATATATTTAAGAAAAAAGTCACAAAAATTTAGCCCGTGATTTATAATATTTTTAAAGATATTTAAAATTTAAAATGTACTGGGGTCCGTATGGACCCCACAGTGCTAATCGCGGGTAATATAAATTTATTAAAACTTGACTTATTTTCATTTATTTTAAATCCAAATAAAAAATACAAAACACATATTTATTTTGTCTTAACCCGCGATTAGCACTGTGGGGTCCATACGGACGGACCCTAGCACTTTTTATATTTTGAATATCTTCAAACATAATATATATTATTGGCCAAATTTTGTCTTTTTCTTAAATATATAATAAACAAAATAGTATTTAAATTTTAATTCTAATAACAAAATTTGTTAAGAATTAGAAATTGAAATGGTGGTCCGTATGGACCCCACATGGTAAATTTCAATGTTGAAAACCATTATATTGCCTTAATGTAATTTCAAACTTAAATATTTGCGACTTTATTATTTAGTTATTTTTTTAAATTTTTTTACATATTAAGTATATTAAATGTTTGTATATAATGATTAAAATTATTTTTTCTATGTAAAATGTCTAGTTTTTAAGGTGAATTACCAAAAATAATTTTTTATCTTATAATATTTTTTTTCCAAATTGTTTTACCCGACCTAAAAACAAAATTTAATCAATAATATTGATATATTTAATTTATTTATATGATATATTTGATGTAATATGGAAAAATGTAAAAATTTCAAATTTTTAGATTTTTTTTAAGTCTGTGTCAAATAAAATTTGCTATATTCATTTAATATAACTTATATTAGTCCATAATTAAAGAGCACGTATTTCTCTTCAAAATAATAAAAAAATAAAGATCATAGCTTCAAAACTGAAGTTATAGAAGTTTAAAATACCATAGCATTCGCGTTTCTCACCCTACCATTTGCGTGTTAAAATACTGATTAAATTACGAATTTAGTTCTAGATAGCATAACAGAAACATAATGATTTCACGTTTGATTTGGAGCGTCCTTCGTTGAGTTCTTAAAAAATTAATTTTTTGTTTACTTTTTGGCATTAAACGCATTTTAACAAAAAGTCACTCTTTATTATCAGCATTTAAATTAATTTTTCTAAATAAAATTTTTGAAAGTTTAAAATGATTATAACAATCTATAAGAAATTTGGCTTGCTTACAGGGTTGCTTGGTATACATAAGTATTACAACTTCCCCTATTATTAAAATTAAAACCTGTTTAAATTAATTAATTAATTGCCCATTCAAGATTTAATGGTATGGGGGAACATTTTCAATGTTATGTTTTGAGTACTTAAGTACTCATACATCAAACCCCTGCCCCTCGATAGTTTTTAATTTAATAAAGTTTTAACAGACAAAGAGTCAATATAAACAAAATTTTAATTCCATTTATATCATAAAATATTTTAATAAAGACGCATTATTAAAAAACGAGGAAATATTAATTGATTTTATAGGCATAAGATTTCGAGATCGATCCAAAACTTTTTATAACTAATTGTGTTTTTAAATACTTTTTAAACAAGAATTTTTTTTCCCAATTCAATAAATTGAAAATTAATTATAATATTGGAAGGATATCACACTCTTTTATTATTTAATTCTCCCATCAAGTTCTTTTGATATTTTCTATTTATAAAGTATTTAATTTTTATACTTGAACATGCGAATTTTGAATAATATACGAGGTTCTAAATATAATTTGTTTCCGCAAAAATGGAAATTAAGTCTGTACAGGCTAAAAAAATCTGCTAGGATTTTTCGGCACCTTTAAAATCACTGTTTTTGGGCAAGTTTTGATTGTCAACTTTTTGTTCACTTATAAAGAGTGACATACTAATTCCGCATATTGGCTTTGAGCGAATGTATTGTAAATTAAATTTGGTCAATAAATGTAAAAATATTGCCATTTTCTAAAAAAGTACCATATATGGTTCAAAAATATGAAATTTACGAAACATAATATATTAAAATATATATAACAGAAATACTACTGGATAAATAGCTCAAAAAATGTATAACAAATCAAGATTTAATTACAACTTTTTGGACATTTTAAATATTACATTAAAATTATCCATATTGGTAAACAATGTAATATAAGTTTTGTCTGGTCTAATTGTTAACATATTTGGTGATAAAATATATATGGTATTTTACTTAATCATATTTTAACAGAGATAATTTTTTTAAGGGGGTGGAAAACTTTGCTGGTTTGATCCCAAAGCGATCATTAAATACACCAGTAATTATAAGAACAGATGGAGCAGTAATTGAAAAAAAGGTATATTAATATGAAAAAGTAAATTGTCCGCACTGATGCCCGTATTTCTTTAAAAATTTGACCGGTGCATTCAGGGTTAGGAGTACCTGCTAAAACACCTCCTTATGGCCTCTTCTTAATTCAGAACTAACGACAAAAGGCTAAAAAATATTTTAAAACAAAAAATTTTGATTTCAAAAAAAATCCCCGTCTATCTTTTCGGCACAGAATATGACAGCTGGATTCTCCATATAATTTGGCGCCGAACAATTTTTAAGACCATATTTCTCCCAAAAATTAAATCTGAAAAAAATCTAGTAAAACTGGTTTATATTTTTTATATCTTTTAAACACAAAACAAGATGGCAAAACTTATTTTTTATCACAATACATCTCAAATATGGTTATAATTTGTTATTAAGGCCACGTGCAAAGTGCGTTTTATTTTCGTAAAATTATGAAAATTTATAAAAATTTCAAAAATTTATTTTTTTCAAAATTTTTCAAAAAATATTTTATTTTGGAAAAAGAATTTTATGTGCATCAACTAAATTTGGCAACTTTTTAAAAATTTCCGTTTATTACAAAATAAATTTTTTCAAAATTTTTAAAATTTCACGAAAATAAAAACTCACTTTGCACGTGCCCTAAACAAATAAAAAAAAATAGAAGTAATTTTGGGTGCAGGAATAATTTTTACTTTGTAATTCATAGGTAATTTTTAAAATTGAACAAAACATAATGTATTAAAGCTTTTTCTTCTCTCCGGTGCGCTATCGCGCGCTAAACTCATTCGCTTGATCCGGGCCTACCCCTTGTTAATAATCATTTGAGGTTAACAACGGCTGACTTCCATTTTTAACCTCGGTATTATTATTTTTCCCATTGTTTTTATCTTACAGAATATAGTATTTTCGTAATACATAAAATGAATGCGGGGCACATATTACACAGGTCAACAATTTTTTGAGAGTTATGAGTTAACTACAGAGATCA